>JANIJG010021172.1:56828-70208 GCA_024611175.1 Megaceryle torquata
GGAACCAGTGCTAGTAGTACTAGGCCCCCTGTCAATTCAGAGCATTGAAAAAAAGAAAACCAAACCCAGTGTATAAAAAGAAGCATTTTCCTTTTTCATCCTGTAAAAATGCTGTGATTGGTATCATCTGGGACATCTTGACAGTTGCATGAGGAAGTGGGGAGAAATGTTTTACAAGCTGATGGTCAAAACCATGAGGTAGTGGGAAAAGGTACATATCAGTAAGGGTATTTTTGATGCTCTTGTTCCTGTGAATCGTTTCACTGAAGCTGGGACTCGAACAGCTGGATATAAGTCTCAGTGCCAGGGAGGGCAACCTAACAAAAAGCAAGACTTAGGACTATGTGTTTTGGGTTCCGAAATGGTATGCTTCCCTATCTGCCTCTGATTCTATTTTAAGCCTCTGCCTAGTACACCACCATTTTTATGGAATCTAATTATGTGCTAGCTAAATGCCACTGGCCTCCTGTTTTAAAGTGGTAGCGGTGACAAAAGCAGTGTTTCATATTAATAGTATGTGAATTTTACAATTACTGCTCCTGCCTGATTTTCATGGGGAGGGAGGCAGAACAGTGATGGAGGCCTCAGTGTGCCTGTATCTGGAGAGTGTGTTTGCACTGGCAGCCAGTGTATTGCTGTGATACAGGTTTACGCTGATGCAAATAGAGTCTCTGACTCAACAGCAGAAATCCGCTCATCTGAGTAGTCTCCTAGTGTCCTCCTTTTCCCTCTCTTCTCAGACCCATCAGACTTACTAACTTGGACAAGTATATGACTATTGCAATATATATTGCATTTTGGAGATAGAGACTCAAATCAAGAAGTTGAGAACACCAAACATTTGTTCTTTTTCTTGTATTCTCTTAGCTGCAGGCTTTTAAATAAGTTTTCTCGTGTCTCCTAGTAGTAAGACCCTAAATGTTTTCTGCGTAGGTGGATGGGTTGAAGAGGTCAGTAACTAAAGCTGTAGTAGGGCATGAGGAAACAAAACTGTGTACTTCTTAGGAATGTATGTTGCAAAACTCAGCTTATGTATATGATTGGGTCACATCTAGGAAAGTCCTTTCCTGTCATTGTGTGTACTGCCATAAAGTACAATTTTCTTTGCTTTAAAAAAGGTTAAGTGCTTTTTGCTGTAAGGGAACTGTGAGCATTAGAACCTAAATATAAAGTGAGACTTTGGAAGGCAAAAGAACTTATTTTCAGTATTTGGTTAAAACTGTATGGAAATCCACATCTGAACTATGGAAATACCAAGCTCAGGTGTTAATGTGAATGTTCACCCTCTCTAGCCTCACATTTTGCAGGTATTGCCTCTGTAAGAATGTGCAATATATCCTTTAATCTTCCTTCAGACGCTGCCACTTCTCCAAAACCAGCTAGGTAGTTAATTTTGTGTGTCCTATTACTGGGGCTGTTGAGGAAAAAAGTTTTAATTCTGACTTAACTCAGTTTTACTCTGTATGGAAATTTTTTGCTCCATCTTGTATGGAATCTGGAGTAAGTCCTTTGTTTAATGACTTTTCTGTTGGTACTGTGTCTATCTGGATACGTTGCCCACAGGCAGCTCTAGTACATCTGAAGCAACCCGCATAGGTAGCGTATGCGTGAAGGCTACTTAGCTGATGTCTGGCTTTATTATATGCAAATCAATCTACTTCATGTCAAGTGGATCAGTATGACTTGATCTACTAACTTTCAGTAGGATCTGAAAATTCTTCTTGTGCACACACAGGCCATTTTAGCTTGAAAAAAGCAGAAATTATTCTCTGTCCATTACTTTGTCATGCCAAGTCACATGATTTTCCAGTTGTTGTTTCCATAACTGCTTAAAAGCTGTGGAGTGTTCTACCAGAATGTACTGTCCTTAGATTTTCTACGTGGTCTCTGCATTTATGAAAATTATTTCCATTTGGTTGGGCAGCAAAGAAACTGTCTGATTGTGCTTGAAGAGGGATGGGGAATGTCTAGACCAAGGAGGGACTCTGTCTGCTTCTGGATGAAAGCCAAGCCTGGCATGAGGAGACCTCTGGAAGGAAAAAATCAAAGTCTCACGGGCTGGAGATGTCTGCTGTGTGTCCTTGATCTTTGTGTGTGAGGCTTCAGGTGGGGGGAAAAAAAAAAAATTTAAGGCAAGGCTTGAAATATTGTGTTGGGATTTTAAAAAATAAGCTGCTCCAATAAGACATTGATGGTAGTACTCCATGATTGTCCTGGAAATAATCACTATTCTACTTAAAAGCTAGAGCAAGCTGTTTGGGTTTTTTGAATGGGATTCTCAAAGCTCACAGGTATTTGCTTCTGTTCCTTTTTTTCAGTGGGATTGGTTTTTACATCCAGGTGCAGATTGCCTTCTGGAAAAAAAAAAAAAGGCAAGTAGTTTCCCTTCTCCCAGCTGTGGGTGTGGTGTAGATCTTCAGTTATCTGTTCCATGGTGTGTGGGTTCGGACTTTGCTGGGTAGGCTTGTTTTTTGCATGCTGTCTGTGAATGTCCATGTCAGTGTAGTCCTTCGAGTCTTTTTCTTAGTTGTGAGGTGTGTGAAAATTCTCTGCTTGCTTCCCTGTTAAGAGCCTTTCACTGACGTCTTAGGGAAGGAAAACATTTACCTCAAGAGTGTAGGGTTGAAATGTGGAACTGCTTCTTATCTGTCATAGGCAGCGCTTGTGCGGTCAGCTCTCTAGAATGCGAGGTTTGTGCAAGTCCTTTGTCTTCCCCGCTCTGAATCTCAATTTAACAGCTCGTCCTCTTTTTTTTTTTTTCTTGTGTGGCATTTCTACAGGGGTGGTTTAGTCATGAGACTCTGAAAAGCTGTAATTCTCTGAAATAATTGAACAACAGTTGCAGTCGAACCTTATCTCAAGGGTACATAAGGAAGCAAGAAAATTTAATTCTGCAGAACAGATCAGCTCTTTAACAGTGGGGCTTTTGTTCCTGAGAATAAAACCTCTTACGGGGTACTGCTTTGGTAAAGAAATATTAAATATGGAAAAGACAGAGTGCAACTGCCTGTTGTATTTAGCAATCTGTTAGATGCTGAGGTTTTCCAGGTGGCCACTTCTAACATCTTGCTAGTTGAGTTGTTGGATGTACAATCCACAGGGTGTGTGTTCAGTCTTTGCATAAGTCCAAGCAGTTGTCTCTGTAAGCAAAATTGTTTTGAAGGAGCAAGAAAGCAGATGAATGTCAGCTTGCTGATGCAGATCTTCCTAGGCTGACTGTATTACTATTTCCTTTTTGGATGTCCCCCCCCTGTTCCCACATAAGGGTCCTTAAAGAAGATAGGATTATTAAGCAGCAAATACTTAGAGGGAGTCTAGGGTCAGCAGAAGTTTCTGGGCTGACTTTGAACGTACCTTTGAATAGCGTATATAGCACAGGTTACTGTAGTCTCCTTCTCAACAGAACAAGAGAGATCTGGAAAAAAAAAAAGTCTTCATCTTCTAATGCTTGTCATTCTTTCTCTTCTGTGCAGACACTGTGCTATAGAAGATGCACTATTACCGATATTCTAATGCAGAAGTCAGCTGTTGGTACAAATACCTGCTCTTCAGCTACAATATTGTCTTCTGGGTGAGTAAAAAATGTGGAGACTGAAATAGTTTAGACGTACCTCACTTTTATTAACTAACGTCCTCTGTTTAAGAAAACAGGCTGCAATATTTACCTGAAAGCAGGAAGCTGATATATGGTATGGCCCTTGAAGAAGTCTGTCCAGTATGAGAAAGTAATTATTATTGAAAATTATGTGGATACTTACTCTTCACAGTCTTTCCCTTTCTTGCCCCTTCTTCCTATCATACCTTTTGAGTGAAGATAAAGGAGAGGAGCAGATGAAACTGGTTTCTTGTTTTGTTTTCTTTTAATGGAGAAATGAAAGATTTTATTAAAGAACTTGTCAAAAGAAAATAGTCTAGTCACTACTATTGCTGACAAGGCCTCTCTATCTTTTGAACGATGGAGGCTGTTAAATGCTGGTTGTGTTTGGGCAAAGGTTAAAAAGCTGTCTTTCTTAAACGCGCTTAAGTGATGTGTTATGTTGCTTCCCTGTTAAGAGAAGTCTCTTCTAATATCTCCTTTCAGATCATCTTTGATCTCTGTATTGGGGTGGTGTAGCTGTACATACACCATGTAGAGAAGAAAGGAACTGCCCCAGAAATGTGTCAACAACCAGCATTGCAACATAGTCAAGTTCTTAAATGTCACGCTCTGTGGGCAGCAAAATTGTCTCATACTGTCTTGAAATACTTAGCTAGGTACTAGCCTGCCTCTAATATTTATTTATTTAGAATTGTGAATGTAAAAAGGGTGCAAAACTGGGGTGGGGTAGTCGTGGAGGAGTGCAGATACAGGGGCTTGCATTAATCCAAGGGACAGCTTGGATTAATGTTCTGATGCAAAGTTGCAATATTTTCTAGTACAGATAGCCTCTTCTAAAGGTGTTTGGTGGTTTATGTGTGTGGTTTGGTTCTTTTGTTTGTTTGTGTTTTTGTTTGGTTTTGTTTGTTTGGCTTTTTGGTGGTTGTTTTTTCTTTGGAAGCTGAAATGGTCAAATATTAAGAATTATAGTATGGTATGTAATTCAAGGAACTTGCTGAAGTTAAGAGTAAAAATCGACCCTCCTGATCATGACTTCTCTAGCATGTCTACTGATCTCAGATAAGACTGTATAAAATTTATTTGTTTACTGTGATTCCTTAAACCATGTCAACATTTCACTACCTGAAATTGAAGGTATACAGAATTATTACCCAAATATGTATTAACCTCAGTAAAAACTTCAGTAAAAAACTGTAACAGTAAAAAAAAAAGTAACTTCAGTAAAAAAAAAAAAAGAGGTTTAGTTTCTGAGCATAAATTGCAGGCTGCAGAATCTTGTTCATACTTGTCAATAACAACTTGGTATTTTGCTTAATTAACCCATATAAACTTCTGGTAAGGTAGGTTGGCATTTCTGTACATTTTGGACTGCTTTGGCACTCTTTAAGGTAGAAAATAAGGTTTTTTGAAAGCTGTATCTATCATGGACAAAACTCTGAATTTAAAATCACAGAAAAGTCTAGGTTTGCTGTAACTTCTGGAGGTGTTCTGGCCCAATTTTCTGTTGAAAGCAAGACCCATAGGGTAGGAAATCACTGCTCAAAGAGAAGAGCTGAGAGTCTTGCGGTCTTCTTATTAATAAATTTTCTGCTGTCTTCTGCCTAATAAAAATGTTAGAAAGCCAGGTAATACTGAGACTACAGTGTTTGGATATTGTTGTTTTATATTCATTGTTGAAAAACAAGGAACGTTTTGCTACTGTCACCACCTCTTGTTTTAATGTGCAAAGTTTTATTGTGATACTGTAGCACTAAACCACAGGGTAGTTTATCCTTGTAAGATAACAGGGCAGAAAAGATGTGTGTGGTTTGTGTAGAAACATTTTTCCAGTAAGACTAAGTTTACCACATTATTGCCATAGTGCAAATGTTTGTGACTATTTTTTTCCCCCTCTAGCAATTGAGGATTCCCATCATGGCCTCAAAGAGTCAAAGAGCATATGCTCAAAGGCAACCAGCTCTGCAGTTATTTTGATTCTATGCAGTACAACACCCATGTACCTATAGCAGCGTGATGCAATAAGAGGTAGTATTTGTCAGGCTGTTCTGGTTTTCAAAGAAATCACTTGGTAACTGGGCGGATGTGCTTCTGCAGATAGTTTGGGGGTATGTGAGAAACTGCCCGGCCCTTTTGTTCATGAATACATTAGGATTGTTGCTTATCTCTTGTAAAGTGGGGTCTATTATTCTTGAAAAACTGAAATATTTTAGCTTTACTGGGAAGACTATCAAGAATTTTTTTTTACTACATTCTCCTGGGATTAATGAAGATCTGATGATTTTTCTCTTCCTAAAACAATTTTTAAAGAGATGCAGAAAAATGGAGGAGAACTTGGAATACAGCTTGTCTTCAAGCTGATCTGTTGTTTGGAGGAATTGTTTTTCTGAACAGGTGCTAGTAGTCTTGCTAGCTTGCTCAACAAATGGTCTGAGGCTTCTGCTGAGAAATTATCATCAAACTGACCTGGTAAATTATGTACAAATGCACTTCTTTGATAAAGGCTCTGCAGCTTTAGTTGTAGAACAAGCTATGCAAATGCTGAGTGGGAGGGTAGACGCTCCTGTGGGCAATGCATGAGTCATTTAGCTGACACAATGATTCAGGAGCCTATGACGTCCTGCTGGCTGGGATGACTAGTCTGAACAATCTCTTTAATTGGACAAATCCATTCTGGGTAGAACAGAGTAAATTTTCTTTGTGCTTTAAGTACTGAAGGACTACAAAATCAGAAGGGAAATGTAACTGACTTGAAAAAGCAGCATTTGAGGAGGAAATGCTAGTCTTGAATCACTTTCCTTGGCTTGCAGGACAGGTGCTTGTAGGAGTTTGGTTTGTGTTTGAGGATGGCCGCTGCATAATGAGCATGAGAGATGGTATTTACATAGGTGTGCAGACAACCTTTTGCCCATATCTTAACTCATGGCACAGTTTATTCACGAGTCATGCAATTTGCATGCAAATAAAGACTTGCATTTGTTGTTCTGTCACTCTTACTAAAGATGCACGTTGACTTCCCCGATGTAACTGTAAAGATAATATCAGTGACTGTATCAACTTTAAAGTTAAATCATATGGTGACTTAGTGAGTGGTTTACAGAACATTTAAACTTTGTAGTGCATGGTTGCTTTCTCCCGTTTGTGTCATGTTTCAAATACAGTTTGCATAGATGGGGGGAGAACACAATAGTGAACTGGAAGAGGACAACTGTGACAATATTAATAATCTCAAGCTCATTATTTAATCAGCCTTTAGAAATCTGTAAGTCTTCATTCTTTAGAAGTTGTTTTTGTTTTGTTAGATGGGTAACTTGACAATAGCAGGTTCAGTTCTGATGGCTTTGAGTTAGTTGTGTACGACTAGCTTGCTGTGTTCCTTGTGCTTGGCTTTCCCTTGTAAGAAAGGGAACGGATGTTACAGGAAGGCTCTGTCTTCCTAGGTATGATTTTAATATAGGATTACTTTATCTTGATTTTTAAGCATGCTAATAACATTTAACTTCTCAAAGCACCCTCATTTTAATGAGTAGTGATGAGGAGCTATTGTAACCATTATGACAGGCCTGCAAGCAGTGCTCAGAAGTTTAAGTGAAATTATCCAGCAAGGCTGGACCTCCTTTTTGAGTTTTAAAATTGTGGGGGGGTTTAGTGTTGTGTTTTTGGCTTTGTTGGTTGGTGTTGGGTTTTTTTTGTTCTGTTGTTTGTTTTTTTTTTTTTTCCTGTGTTTGGGTGGTGGTGGCTGTTTTGTTTTTTTCCCAAATAGCTTCATTTGTCATAATGAAATGAAAAGACTTCAGTAACGCTAGGTGAAGAGCTTGGTTCTGGCACCTGTCTATTCTGAGTAATTCTGTAATTGAGTGAATCTTTCTGTGAAAGCCCCAGTGGAGGGAGGAGGCAGGAGGTGGACAACTGACCCTAGGGAGATTGCAGGAGTGCCCTGTCTTGGGGTGCAGCACTGCACTGTGCCTTCTAGCCTGCACTTGAGAAGGCCCAGGAAATGCAAGTCAGTGGCTCAGTCATCTAGTTTTGGTGCTTCCTTCTTTGTCTCCAGGTGAAGGATTTTTGGGGGTAGTCCCCAGAATTGCATTTTAGCCAGGGTGTGTCTATTGTAGTGAAGGATTGCACGTGTGCTCTGCCAAAATGCCATAGATTGCATATGTGCTCCCTGTCTCTGAGATGGATTGAGAGCAGAGGATAAACTAGCTTTCAGCTTCTGTCATCTTATTTTCTAATGCTCTGTAGCTTTGTGTGTGGTTTTTCAGGGTTTTGGGAGGTAAAAAATAATTTTTTTTTAAGAGAAGACCTAGGCTAGCATAAAGTTTCTTGGGCTTTTACAGCATATTTCAGGAACATTTAAACCAGCAAAGCTGTACCAGGAAAAGGAAAGAATCACACCACCAGGTGGTTTCCTTACCCTGAGAGGAAGAGTCTGGGAAGAGACAAGGGTGGGATGGAAAGGCTGTAGGCTGCTGATTGCTTCAGCATGGGTGGAGCTATAGGGCGAAAGAGTATTGTCCAGGGGGTGGAGAAAGTGTTCTCTCTGAGTAACATTTTGTGCTTAGAAAAACTGAGTGCAATAGGAAAATGCATTACCACCGACCCAAAATCAGTTTCTGTGCAAGGGTTGTTTTGCAAGATTTATGTTTAGCTGCAACCTAGATTTGAGAAACAAATTAGACCTGATTCCTCATTAGGGGATTCTAAGAGCAGAGTCAAAGGAATTCAAAGTGTGGTTGGGAACAGATAACGCTTTAGCTAAGTGGTCTTGTGCATGGTGTCTGAGTTGGTGTCAGTGTTTCATGTCTCCTGAACAGAGCTTACAGCACAGTGCAGTATGTTAATAATGTGGATGTTTCAGTTGTAAAGCAGGAAATGACCAAATGCTGATTACTGGTTGTAGTTTCCTGTTCAAAGGGCTGCAGGTGAGCTGCTCTGTACGTTTCTGTCTAACCTCTGCAGTATATGGCTTAAGTGACTCTGGCAGAGAAGTAAATGGGGTGGTCCAGTTTGTTGCTGCTTACACATTACGCGGATTCTGGCGAAAGGTGAATTTCAAAATGCCTTTATTTGAAATAGCTGGCTTGCTCACTCTCACACTGGTTACACTTTCGGTGGCAATTCAGTTCAGTGAGCTGAAGGTTAAAACTTTTATTTCAGTTCAGGCAGGATCAGTTCCCTGGGCTGTCTCGTAGCAATCACGTGAATGCCTCTGTGCAAGAGAGGTAGAGGGGTTATTTTCCTGGTGTTAATTCACTGTAAAACTCTGTATTGGGTATGCTCAATCATGCTGCTGTCTGAGGAAACTTTATCATCGTGGTGTGTTTTACAATAGTTTTCAATGAGATACTTCAAATTATCTTGCACATGATATTTAAAGCAAAGTTATCTAATTTGATTAAATAACTACCATTTCACTTCCTTGCAAATTGGTTGTCTTGGTAATTGTGCCTGTAAATGTAATGGCTGATGGCTTTGGTTTTTTTTCTGCGGGTACATCATACTTCACTCTTTGCTTAAAAAAAAAAATCTAATGTGGCTTGGTGGTTTCAAGTGAGAACTATCAATCACTTTTGTCTTAGCTGAATTAAATTTTAGATTTATCCACGTTGATTCTGAGACCAAGTTTATTCTTTCTGCTGATATACTCTGTTTTACTAGTAGATAATTTGCACGGGTGTAAAGTTGCAAAAATAATGTAGCTTTGTGAAACAAACATTGCTCTCACACTTTTGTTTAGTGTTCAGAGGTGAGAATGAAGCGTGTCGGTGAAAAATCTACTTAAGAATCTATTACACCTTAAGGTGGTAATTATAGTGAAAGGCAGCCAGTCTGAAGTGGAGACACCCTGTATGAGGTAGCCCAGTGGTATACCCAGTATTAGTTTGTATACAGAGTGGAAGATGTGTGTCTTCCCTTTTTTTTTTTTTGCTTGTCATAATTTTTTTTTTTTTTAGAACAAGTTCCCAAAGATCCAGCTGTGTCTGCTGTGTAATTTACTCTGATTACTGCAAATTACACCAGCTATCTTCACTTTTCTCCTAGCATTCCTGGAAGAGCACTTGAAATGAGAGAGGGTGAAGGATGCATCAATCGCATGCAACTGTGTAACTTAATGACATAGAAGTTTGATTACTGATTCTATTTTTTTCTTTTCCTATTTTGCTTCTTCATCTGAAAATCACTGGGTTAAGATTTTAGGGGTAATCTGGGTAAATATTCTGTTTATATCCATGTTGGTTTTTAATAGTATTAAGAGTTGTGCTTTGATATAAATCATTACTTGAATTGTTCTTAGCTTATTCTAAGTAGTCATGTTGCTGTTTCTTATTAAGCAACATCTGTAAAGATAACTTATTTATCACTACTTTGCCCACTTGTAACTCTCCCATGTATTAGTAGTGGCTCTGGTTAGTTAATCTGTGTGCTTAAGCTCTAAAATATGGCATGTAGTACTTGGTGCCTAGACAGAAGTGAATAAAATCGAGTAGTTTTTACAGAATGACAAGAACGATGCAGCCCTTCTTGGCTCTCCTTTCCCCCAAGACCCCCAGCAGAATAAACCTAGAAGGACCTCATTTGCCCTGAGTGCAGTTTAGGGTCAGCAGGCAGTGAACCCAGCGGTACTGAAAATCTACACATCTATTTTCATGTGTAACTGTAAGAGAGCCCCATTTTTGTCTTGCCTGTACTGTGGGGAGTGGCCTGGGATGGGCCCCCTTTTCAAGGCATTTTTTTAGGGTGTTGGGCTTTACTTGTCAATGTGTGAAGCTTGGATTGGGGAGGGAGCAACCTCAATCCTGTATATAGAATTATAGAATCATTTAAGTTGGAAAGGACCTTTAAGATCAGCGAGTCCAACACTGCTAAATCCACCACTAAACCATGCCCTGAAGTACCACATCTGCTTGTCTTTTGAATACCTCCAGGGATGGTGACTCCACCACTTCCCTGGGCAGCCTGTTCCAGTGCTTGGCAAGCCTTTTTTTCCTACTGTCTTATCTAAATGTCCCCTGGCACAACTTGAGGACATTTCCTCTTGTCTTATCACTTCTTCCTTGGGGGAAGAGACCAACCCTCACATTACTACAACCTCCTTTCAGGTATCTGTAAAGAGCAAGAAGGTCTCCCCCAAGTCTCCTTTTTCTCCAGACTAAACCCTAGTTCCCTCAGACAATCCTCTTAAGGCTTGTGCTGTAGGCCCCTCACCAGCTTCATTGCCCTTCTTTGGACATGCTCCAGCATCTCAGTGTCTTCCAAGGTTACATGGGCATAGCAGGGTAGAATGCCACTGTAAGTAATGAGGGGGAGCTGCCCTCAGTTTGTAAAGAGGTAATTTTAGTTTGATTATTGAATAGGTATTAAAGACACTCTGCCTGGGAATGGAGAAAGGGGATAAAAGGCTAGAATAAGGCTATCTTGCTTTGCTTGGATGTGTGTAATTATAATGAATATAGTTCAGAAATACTGTATTATAGAAACATATGAATTGGTGTAGGGTTTGTATGTTGTCAATTAGATTTGTTGCTTATTGAAAGTAAGTGGCTGGGCCTTTACTTCAGCTTAATTGAAAAGGGCTTAAACAAGGTAAGGATTCAGACAAACTACATCTAATTAGAGAAGAGGCTAATGAGCCCTGACACTGAGAAGTTACGAAGAGTCAAACATGGCTACTGTCTGGGGGTGATATACAAAGAGACTGAACAGGGAATAACCTCAAAATGCATTAGATATTCTGAAATCTTCATTAGTGTGCAGGCAAAAGGTTTAGAGCAAGTCACTGGGACAAGGATGATTCCCACTTGCTTGCTGTGTGGAACTGTTAATTTAGTAGCTTGCTTCTTGAGTAATCACGAATTTGGAATACTTTTAAAAGTAGTTTATAAAATGCAAAAATGCTATGTAATAAAAGCACTCTAAACCCTTTTTGCCAGAGATTGACTCATGGGGAACAATGTCCCATTACTATTGCTTCAGATGACAGTATTTTTTTTACTCGAGCAACAGTGCAATTGGCTAAGTGTTATGAGAATGTGTTGATTGGTATATCTAATTCTTTCTTTTTTTTTTTTTCTTTTTGTTTTAGCTAGCTGGGGTGGCCTTCCTTGCAGCTGGTCTGTGGGCATGGAGTGAAAAGGTAAGGGTAGAAATGACTGGTCTTACTTTGTTTGGTGCCTGCCCTCTCCTGCCCCTTGCCCCAGTCAAATTGCTTCCTCTGGAAGAAGCAAAGGGTAAATGTAGCATCTGAACTCAGGACTCATTGAATAGGGATTTGAATGATCTAACCTGAGTTTAGTTGGAGTTTCATTCCTGCCCCTGATCAGGTGTTAAGCTGAGGCCCTTCATGTTTAGACCTTTTTTGTGAACTTGTAAGAGCAGGATGCCAGGGGAAATTTAATCTTTACGGATAGTCCTTATGAACTGGTTCTCTTTTTGAAAGCATGTTGTCTGAAATGCACTTCTCTACCCTTGTCTTTTTGTTAGGAAACAAACAAACAAAAAAGACATTTCGGAGGAATGTTAAAAATATCTCTTTTTATAATAAAAGAAACCAACCAACCAATATGCATCTTTACAGCCATCTTTCTGAAGTATTCCATTCTTATGGATATCTGTTGTCTTCTACTTTACTCCACGTGGAGCTGATTGAATGACTGTCTCTCCAAGTAGAGGAACAAAACTGGGGAGCGTGATCTAGCTATTCACTTTTTTTGACAAAGATTTCTTTCAGCTGACTAACTTCCTCAGTCAGAGGAAGTCTGTGTGGGCACGTACCTATGAGTTCCCCTTTTACAAGAGGGGAGGTGATATAGGTATGGAAATGAATGGTTCATCTACTTGTTATGAGTGTAAAAACATTACTTTAATCTGACTGCAAGCAGTAGGAAAAAGTGACAATTACTAGCAGATCTACTGATCTGCATCATAATTAACAGTGGAGGGCAGGTGTCCTCACTGAGTTATGCTGCTGGGTAGGGATTCTTTAATTACCATCATAGGATTCCTCCACTTTCTGTAAATGAAAGAATTCTGTGATGGTCTTAACACTATTTATTCTCCTTCCTGCTCCCTGTGTGGTTGTGCATATTCTTACAGCTAGGCTAGTGGTGTCATTGATAGATCATAAGCAGTCCATCTCCACACAGTAAATGTATTTACCTCCCATTCTGTTGTTATAACAGGATTTTCTTTTCAACCCTGTAGGAAGGGTGTTAAACCTGTCTTGGATTTGTATTCTCTCATGTTCAGACATTATCTTCTGTAAAGAAGCACGTAGGATCTATGTTGGAAATAACTAGCTCGCAGCTGCCTCCATTTGCCAAATGGACTTCTTGGTACACTGAACTTACTAAAAGGCAAAGGCAGGCTCTTTCTGTCTTTATTTCTTAATTTTTGCCTGAAATATTTATGTTCTCTGTCCTGTCTTGCAATTCAGTACTTCAAAGCTTTTCCTGTGGTTTTGAACTTCTGAATGGCTTATGAAATCTGGACATTGTTTTTCATGTCTGTTCTGTGCTATGTGGACAGTCTTTCATACTAGAGCCATTCTTCAGCTACAGTGCCTATATGGATCTGTCTGTTTACAGATAAACAACTTGGTCAACAATACATGGGAAGCAAGAGAAAAACATTCCAGATGCTCTGCTGCAGTGGTAAACCCAAACTACAGGCAGTGGAAGAGTTTTGAGCATCCTGTGTCTTAGTGCAGCATGAAGCACATTGGGTCTCTTCTGTTTTTACTTGTCGTCTTCTTCTTCCCCTAGAATTGCACTTCAGATTGATTCCTC
>JANIJG010021172.1:70308-129102 GCA_024611175.1 Megaceryle torquata
ATATAAAAAAATCTGGTGCTTCTCTTTTAGCTGATAATATATCAAAATGAGAATGTTGGTTTGTGAGAAATGTTGAAAATATTACCTATCCTGATTTGTGTTACCTGTTTGAGTTAAAGCCAGTCTCTCTAACTGGTGTATCTAATTGGCCTATGCTTATAATCTTTTATCTGGGTTTTTCTAATTTGATCAGTCACGTAGAAGTTAAATTGCCCATTTTTTTCCCAAGTCTACGTAATAAAAAACTGGATACCTGTTAGTATCTGTCACTCAAGAGATATTGCAAAAATCACTACGAGGAAGTGAATTTTATATAGTAAATTGCTAGTAGAAGCAATAAAAGCAAGGTGTGAATAACACTGAGCCCTCTCACCAGGGAGCGTTTTTGTTCATAAAACTATTTCAAGAACACAGAGGAAGACCTGAGAAACTAGAGGTTAGTCAGCCAAACTTCATTCCACCAGGTTCATGGCTAATAACAAACAGAGAGAGCAGTCAGTCTACTTCAAAGCATGACTGTTATTCAGAGGGAGTTCAAGAGCATGGAGAAATGGGTTGACAGGAATCTTCTGAAAGGCATATTAAAAAACCCAAAGCACAAATGCAAAATACAGTTCCTTAGATAGCATAACCCTGTGCATCAGCATGGCTGAGGATTGACTGCCTAGCCAGTAGCTTTGTGAGGGGAAAAAACCCAACAACCTTGAGCTCCTCCCATTGACTGTCAGATGTTCCCTCCTATCAAGGCCAGCAGCATATTGGGTTATATTAGCAGTGATGCAGCCAGTGGTTGAGGAGGGGGCTTCTTCCAGCAATATTCCTCGCACCTGAGGGTGCATCTGGAGTACCATGTCTAGCTTTGGGCTCCTCTGTGTCAGGCAGGTCTTTCCCAGCCTTAACTTACTCTGTGGTGAAGTGTACTTGTTCTTTAGTCTGCTGATCTTTGTGTTTGTACACAGAGGTATGTACACTGTCTAAAGGTATGTGCATGTGACTTATGTTCTCATCAGTGGCAGTCTGATGTTGTGACAATCAACATCAAGTAAGTTTACAGAACTTCCTTATAAGAAATCGACTCTGTCTTTGCATGTATTTTGTAGTTTCCATACTGATGTATCTCAAAACAGTAACTACTTCAGCAGTTGTTATTGGGCTATATTAAAGATCTAATTTTTTTTTTAAAGACAATCCAAGTTTACCCTGTTGCCAACACACTTCAGTTGATCTGGTGGCATAATGCTTACAAAAATTAAAAGAAGCTGGAAAGCAAGTTAAGCACGTAGAATTGAACTCTTATTTCACTGTTCTAAGTGACTTAAAGGCTGACTTTTTTTATTCTTGGATTTTTTTGACACTGACTTAAGGTATCAGACTTCATTTCTGTATACCAGAGGAAATCTAGGTGCTGTTGCAAAGGGCAGCCTGTACTTCAAAGAGGTTTTTCCATCCTGCGGATGGCACAGGCAGAAGCATCTTTAGAGAGATGAGTGTGGTGGAACGAGATAATTAATTTAGGAGACTATCTTATTTACTTCCTTCAAAATGTTTCACTTAACATCTGTTGTATCTTTTGTAACTAGAAAAGTTTTTGCTTCTTAAGACTTTGAGGAAGATTTCTGGGAAATCTATAAACTGACCGCTTGTTAACAGGTTATTTCAACTAAGTCACCAGCTACTGCAAGGCAATGAGGCAGTTCTGATTTCTACACTTCCATTTTTATTTGGGGTGGCTTCCCCCCCCCTTTTTATTTTTTCTTTTTTTCTTCCTTCCTCCTTACTTTTCATTTCTTCAACCAGTTTTGGAAAAAACAACTCTATTCTCTTGCTGTTGCCAAATTAACAGCTCAAACAAGATCTGTAATGAAACACATAAGAGGTGATGAACTCCTGTAGTATCACTACAGTACTGTTCACTAGTGTCTTATCATCTGGTGACATTTCTCCATGTGCATATTTTCTTCTAGTGCTGTATTTTGATGATGTTCTTTTTAAGTAAACATTTAAATATGAAGTGATACCTTTTTTTCCACCGTATTCTTTTAGGATGTATATATATGTATATCTTTTTTTTTTGCACTTAACTAGCACAAATACCTGAGTAGCAAGATGAGAATTTACATTCCCTTGACAGAATGCTTATATGAATTACAACTCTTTTTGTTTTACAGGAAGCACAGTTAGCTTGAGAATATACTTTATAAAGAAAAAAAAAAAGATGGTAAACATGCAATTATGGGATATTGTACCGTGAGGGGTTTTTTGTTATTTCTCTGTCTTAAAAGGAAAGTATTTTGTTATTAAAATGCTCTCTGTACTGCTGCTGAGAGTATGATGAACACTCACACTATTGAGAGGCTGCGTAGATGTCTCTAGGAATTGTGCTCATTAACTTGAAAAGTTTTCCAGCTGTTTGTCCATTCTGCCTTCTGCATGTTGCATCTGTTCTTGCACACTACATGATCTTGTAGGAGCATTCCTAGGACTGTTCGGCACTACAAGGGGTGTAACTAAAATGTTGAGAGGAAAAATCTGTTTCCCTTGAAAACCAGAAGCAGATTTTGTTCCTCTCCCTTAAAATGTGATCCATAATCTTCTTTGTAGTTAGGATGTTTCTCCCTTTCTGCTGCATAAACATTAGGCTTGGAAAATTATTCCCCCCCCCCTGGTTTTTGAAGACTTGGAAATTTGAGTGCCCTTCTGACTGATGCATTTCAAGTTAATATAAAGCATTAATTCTTTTGCCTTGAAACTAAATGAATATTCAGTGATAGTATTGAGCTTTTGGCACCATCTTGTGGAAGCCTGTTTGGCAGATAGACCTAGGAGAATGTAAACTGAGAATCTGGCCACGCTGGATTTACTGATTTAAAAGAATTAATAGCTACAACTTTGCATCTATACTCCCTCTTCTAGGTTGAAGAAAACTTGTCATTATCTATATCCATTTTATAAAGAGACCTTTCTGTGTGGCCCACTGTTGGGCAAGCTCAATGGTTTGCAGCCAGTTCATTTGGAATGGTGGAAATCATGGATGTCCAGAAAGAATGTTAAATGAAAAACATGGTTATAGTGTTCACCTTTATCTGTTATCCTGTTTTTCCTCTTTCAGGGTGTATTGTCTGATCTGACAAAGGTGACTGGACTTCATGGTCTGGACCCAGTGGTGCTTGTCTTGGTGGTGGGAATAGTGATGTTTACGTTGGGATTTGCTGGTTGTGTAGGAGCACTGAGAGAAAACATTTGCCTTCTAAAGTTTGTAAGTAATGTCATTATATGAGTAGATCATTATGTGTTTGAAAGCTGGGAATGCTGGGTGAAGAACTAGTAGCAAGCCCAGATAATTCATTTGTAGAGTTTGATTAGTTATAATGTATGTGCTAAACTTACTTCCTTGATGAACCTGTCAGTAATGGAATTAAAAGCAGTGTGGATTCAAACCTGTGCCTTTTCCCCTTTTGGGAAATTGGTTTTTCCTCTTTTTTTTTTTTTTTCTTCCTTCCTTCATTCTGGTATACAGTGATGCTATAGTGTATATATAGCAGAATCTAACATTGTATGTGTAGTATCACTAAATACGAGGTTCTGGAATATTTAGTCAGTCAGGAATTACTGAGAGGAAATGGTGTAATGGCTTTTGGAGAACAATATCCTTTAAACTTCTAAATGTTTGATGGGCCAAACTTGGACTTCAGTGACTGATACGAAATCTGTTGAATGGTTGTTTTTACACTGAGGCTGTTTCTTTGCTTTAGAGCTGAAAACAATCAGAACAAAAGCCATCAAGACACTTTAGTCCTGTGTTTTGCAACTTCACATTTATTAATATTGTCACTGCTTTGCATAATGACTGTGGTATGGTGCTCTTTTTACTGTCAAGTTCAGGCGACCAAAGCAAAAAGATAACTTTACCTCTTGGTGATTTCTTTACGTTGTGTTCTCGTTTAACAGACTGGGTTCTCACTGTTTCTGTACTGAGAGAGAATTTTAAGCTATTTCTCTGTCTGTTTCTGGTGGAATTGGAGTAGGGATGCATTCAGAATGAATGAGTACTTGCTAATTTGAGACTTTTTTTTTTCAGTTCTGTGGAGCTATTGTGTTTATATTCCTGCTGGAGATGGCAGCAGCAGTTCTGGCTTTCCTGTTCCAGGATTGGGTGAGGGACAGGGTCAAGGAATTCTTTGAGAACAACATTAAATCCTACCGAGATGATATTGACCTCCAGAACCTTATTGATTCGCTACAGAAAATAGTAAGTTTGTATCCTGTCACTTCTTTCATGTGTTCAAGGAGAATGTGCAGATTTTGGAAGTTTTCCTGTTACCCATTCTGTAGGTAATAGTGCCGTATTACAGATGTGCTGTTTTGTTCTTTTGGCATTGAAAGCATCGGGAAAGCAAGATGTTCTGAGATACAGTGCTGTTCTAACTGTCAATGTGGAAGCTCTGCCAAACATCCATCTGCCTTTTGACTTTCTTGACTTGCTCCCCTGTTCTGATCAGTGTTGCACAAGTTCAAGTGGGAAGCGAGTAACAAGAAAACTTCATCCCCCAAAAAATGTGCCATGGAACTGGTAATTGACTCTTTATTTTAGAAGGCACTGCAGTCTTGAATGGAAATGTAGCACAGGGCCTTTTATTTCCCAAGATGCACCTTAACTTGAAGCAAAAGAGGCTTTTTTGTTAGCTGGGAAAGTCTGGTCTCTGGTCAGGCAGTTGTCAGGGCAGGTTGAAAAACTTTTATGCTTCTGTGGCCCTAAAATGTTCATTCACCTGAAGACAGTGATGTACACCAAGAGGTGAAAAGGCCTGTGCTAGTAAGGGCCTGGTGGCTTTTTTTTTTCAAATCATCTGCTGTTGTAATCATGCTCAGGAAACAAACAGTGAGGGTGACTTCTGATTTTTCTTTTTGTCTGTGGTTAAATATATATATATATATGGAGAGAAACAGAATGCATATGAGAGTACTCCACACCACAAAGAGGTAAAATAGTTGTCTTCTTCCCCCCCCTTATGAAAGAAGGCTGTTTTTCCTAGAAGACTGTCTTCTATCTTCTAGAAGTTCACCTTTAGAAATCTGTGCTCACAGCTGTTTGATAGCAGAGCATGTTTTACAGTGGGTGCCAGTTTGGTCGGCTGTGTATTAGCAGCAGCTTACCTATCCTGTTCATTCCCCTTTGTGCGCATGGATATAGAAGCATAGTCTGAGTAAGCTGCTTGGATGGATTTCAGTGCTGTTTTGCTTTAGTTTTCAATGCTAAGGTCACCTTTATGTAAGGCAGGGCTCCTCCTGGCCATGACCAATACCAGTAATTGTCGCAGTGTTGTCAACTCTGTTACTGTTCTTTCTTTCTGTTTATTTAGTTTCAGCATAGTCAGCTAGGCTAATACACTAAGCTGATTTATGGTTGGAACTCCAGTTAAATACTTTTTGGTAAGCTCAGCCTTTTATTTTCATTTAAAAGGAGTTCACTAGCCAGATTAACAAGCTAACAAACCTGATAAAGGAAAGTCCAGAAACATCTCTGAATTGTCCTGTTGTTGATCCATACCTGAAAGTGCTGAGGAGGGAGGTGGAGCGCACAATGCGGAGTAGCCAGAGCGGTTCTGCAAGGGGTGAACAACAAGGTGCAGCAGCACGTTCAAATGCCTCACTGAAGCCAGTCTTCAAAGGAGCCATCTCATCAGGCTGACTTGCTCTGTTCTCAGTGTGCGCCTTGGGACCCACAGAGCTTTTTGTAGACAGCTCCTCGCTCTGGCTAGTTTTATTACTTCCAGGCCTGTAAGCAATCTTGTAGTCAGTGCTTTACTAAGGTAGATTAGGATGCTTAGTGGTTGTGTGGCTTTTCACCATACATGTAGATATGAGGGAGGAGGGATTAGAAAGACAAAAATCAAAGTCTTTTATTATTTTCATGGTAAATGTATTAGTGACTTAAATCATGATTCCTTCATGGTTTTTATTCTATTCTGACCATTACGTTCAGCTCTTTTTAGTCATATCTCCTGTGAAAACTGTGTAAACAATTCTGTTCTCTCTTCATTTCTGTGTCTGTCGTAGCTTGGTCAGTGCAGAATTCATTTACTGACTTGAAAGTTTGGTGGTCTCACAGACAGGTTTATGCAAGTTTTGTGAAGTCAGGCAATGGGCAGAGGAGAGATCCTAGAGATAGATATCCCAAGATAATGGAACTGCATGAGGTACCAGGAAAATCTGTGTGATGGTGTAACACTTCACGTACTCAACTTACAGATAAAGATTCATGCTTTTAAATATCCAGGCCAGTAAACTGCAAAATGTAACTTAAACTTGCTTTCATTAGTTCCAGGAATTGAACATTCCTCGCAATGTTGGTGTTTCCCCAACCTGCAATTTACTGTAATTACATTACACTGTTTAGATCAAGAAACTTAGGTGAAGTCCTTGTAGAGTTGACAGACCTTTGAGCTAGTGAGACTTTACCAGTTAACTTATTTATTAGATATGAAAACCTCATCTGAAGGAAAACATATTCATAAATGTTTGGATCCAGTTTTCATAGTGAATAAGGAGAAGAAAACTCATCGATTCATGAAGGTTTAAGGATGAAGTCACAAATTTAAAGAAACATTTTTTTTTGTAGCTTTTCTGATTTTGGTTGACTTGGAAATAATGGGGTGCATTTATATAAACTGTTCTGTTACGCCATTTATGGATGTATACTGACTGCATCTAGCAATTGCATCTAAAGTGAAAACTTTAATGATTTTGTTTGTCACGCTGACACCTATTTCCAGGAGCAGTATGCCAAATGTATTGCCTTGATTTTTATGGAGCCACACTATTGATTTACTCATTTTTTTCACTCTGATGTTGTCATTGATTCTGCACAGAGAAAGTGAAGATGATGAACAGTTATCATTCCAGACAGTTTGTTCGGTGGATAAATTGTCTCTAAAATACCCCCAAAACTCAATGCTACAGGCTTGGGGAGGAGGGGCTGGAAAGCTGCCTGTCAGAAAGGGACCTGGGGGTGCTGGTGAACAGCCAGCTGAACATGAGCCAGCAGTGTGCCCAGGTGGCCAAGAAGGCCAATGGCATCTTGGCCTGCATCAGAAATGGGGTGACCAGTGGGAGTAGGGAGCTGATTGTGCCCCTGTACTCAGCACTTGAGACCGCACCTTGAGTACTGTGTCCAGTTTTGGGCACCACAGCACAAGAAGGACATTGAGGTGCTGGAGCGGGTCCAGAGAAGACCAGTGAAGCTGGTGAGGGGTCTGGAAAGCGATGCCTTACGAGGAGAGGCTGAGGGAACTGGGGTTGTTTAGTCTAGAGGAGACCTTGCTGCTCTCTGCAACTGCCTAAAAGGAGGTTGTAGCGAGGCTGGTGTTGGTCTCTTCTCCCAAACTACTGATGATAAACTGAGAGGAAATGGCCTCAAATTGCGTCAGGGGAGGTTTAGATGGGATATTAGGAAGAAATTCTTCACTGAGAGTGTGGTTGGGAACTGGAGCAGGCTGCCCAGGGAGTTAGTGGAGTCACCATCCCTGGAGGAGGTGTTTAAAAAATGAGTGGATATAGCACTTTAGGCTATGGTCTGGTGGATAGAGAGATGTTAGGATGAAGGTTGATCTCAATGATCCTAGAGGTCCTTTCCACTCCTAATGATTCTATGAAAATACTAAGTGTCTGTTTGTTTTTTGTAGAACCATTGCTGTGGTGCCCAAGGTCCAGATGATTGGGACTTTAACATATACTTTAACTGCAGCAGTGAAAGCAAAAGTCGTGAGAAGTGCGGCGTTCCTTTTTCCTGTTGCGTACCTGATCCTGCTGTAAGTTGTTTCCTGGCTTTGTGCTGCTCTGATGTTGCTGCAGAGTTACAAAAGGAAGTACTTCCTGAATAAAGTGTGATGACTAGGGCTTTAAAAGCTCTTCTGAATGATCAGAAATTACTCTTGCACAGACAAACTCTTTTCGCGTTGCCCTTCCATCCTTTTTAGAGTCCAAATGTGTCAGCCTATTACACAGGTGAAAATGTATTGTTACCAGGAATTCAAGCTCTCTTTGTATGGCTTGAGTCTGCAAGTACTGGTGGCTGATACTAATTTTTTTTAGTATTATTTTTTATTCCCCATGTGTTGTTTCCTTGCGTTCTTGGCTTCTGTTGCCTAATTTCTAATGACCTGAGAGCACTGTCTAAGCAGTGTGTTTGCCCTAGTTAGAATGAAGTAGGAGTAACTCCATTTCCTGATGGTTTATCAGCAGCTATTAAGGTGCTCATGGACAAATTCAGCTTAAAGCATTTGCATCAGTTCTGGTTTTAGCAAGATTTAGGTACTTCCTGGTTAGATCTCTACTAAATTGTCGAAATCTGACTGTTTCAATGGAAACTAAACTGGGGAGGTAGAAAGAAACATGATGTTTATAGTATGAGTGGGAATAGTTACAGCTTAAAGTCAGTTGAGCAGTCCTTGTGAGGAGCAGCCAGCCATTGGTAGGTTATACTAAGGCTTTTTTGATTGTCTTGGAAATCAGCCAAGAAAGACTTTGTCAGGGAAGTATTCCATGTTCAAATTACATGGTAATAATTTTCTACTTTAATTTGTAGTACTACTATTCCACTGCAACGTTTTCTGTTGCTGGTGCTGTATTTAAGGAGAAATAATCATGGTTAAATATATTTCTAATATTTAATCTTCTCCTAATGTTTCAATATTACTCAAAATATTGTGTAAATTACGCTCTAATTGTGTAATACATATGTTTTCCTAAGTCTCACACAGAGAAAACAGAAGTCATAAAAGGAATATCTCTCTGTCTTTGGAGATAAATACTGTCATTGGGTTGTGTGCAGTTGTCATCTGGAAGATGTTCATGGTCTTCCTACTTGGGATCTGCAGCTAGAGTGGTTTGGTTTTTTTTCTTTAAAACTAGGTGTGTGTTGGAGCTGGGTTGTGTGTGAGACTGAACTGTCAACTGAGGGGGCTCAAGTAACTTGCAGCTGTTACCTGTTCTAACTGATGGGGATAGCAAGCTGTATAATACCACTTGAAAGGATGGAGTTGAAAGGCCTATTTCTCCACTGCAGGTGTAAACAAATCAGCTTGGTACCTTTGTTGTTATCTCAGTGTGTGATGTGAAATAGGGAACACAAAACTGATCTTGGAAATGCAGGTGTCTTCTCTGTATGCTGGCAGTACAGTTGCTACTCACGTTAAAAAGTCCTAGCTAGTTGAAAGACACACAATAGAAGAAGCTAAGATTTCCAGTGGAGGATGTTTTCCTGCAATTATACACTCTGCTTTGTCATTGCTTTTCTGTTTTCTGCTAGTACTTTGCTTATTTTTACTGAAAATGCTTCTTAAGGTTTGGCTCTGTCTGTCCCAAATTGTTTGTGAATCTAAAAGACATCCTGTGAACGGGACTGAGTAGAATTCAATTGATTTTGAATCTTTTTTGGCTTTGCAGCAAAAAGTTGTGAATACCCAGTGTGGCTACGATGTCAGAAAGAAGGTAAGGTGCTGGGCTCTTGCTGTCTGTCATGTTCTGTGCCTGCATAGGCAAACCTATAAAAATGGGGGAGTTGTTGATAGATGTGTCAGCTTAAAATTCTGTGAACTAATCATGCCACGAGCAGAGTGGGGTAGAAATTCTCCTTTGTTTAAAGGAAACTTGTACCTTGGGAGGGTGTGGAAAACAAGCGATGGAAAGGTGTGTTTCAAAAAGTGAGAGAACTTGCATTTCAATTACTAGTTTTAATAGTTTATCTGCTAATTCTTAAGTGTTCCAATAATAGGATTTGCAGGAAGATACTAACCTGAATGTCCAGCACTCTCTGATTTAATCTGGACATACCTGTATTTCTGGAGTTGGTTAAAACATTACTGCATAAGTGAGAAATGATTAGTTTGATGGGATTGACTGATCTCATAATAAAGCTGAGCAGAAAAGTAATATTCCTATTCTTTCTCTCTACATTCAGAGCAAGAATCAATGGGATGATCAGATTTTTGTCAAAGGATGTATTCTTGCTCTTGAAGCTTGGTTACCCCGGAATATCTACATTGTTGCAGGCGTCTTCATAGCTATCTCATTGCTCCAGGTTAGTTGGTTTGGCTACACTGCTTTGAAAAAAGTTTTGAGATATGGACCTGCTGAAGGTAAAGTAGTTATAGAGAGAAGGAAATATTTTGACACTGGATTGTTGAGTTTTTTTGGGTTTTTTTAAGGTATGAGAGCATTATGGCAAAAATTAATTATAGGCATGAGGACTTAAAGTGGAAATGACTGATGCAAACTAATTCTGTTGAAATTATGTTCCTCAAAGCAATGAAGGTCATTATAAAAATACAATGCAATTATAATCCATGCAGCATATGATTATTGTGATGAATTATTAACACTGAAAACTATAATGATTCTTAATAAAACATGATACAATAATATTTCTTAGATTTCAGTGTGCTATGAGGGAGGGGACATCATCTGATTATTTATTCCAGTAGGTCCAAACCACAGCCTTCTATCACAAATGTGAAATGACTAAAATACAGTTATGTCCTTCATGATAAAGTTACCTCTCAGTTGGCTTTAAGTGGTGTATATCATGAATATATATCTATCATGTACATCAAGAAGTTGAGAACAGAAGAGCAGGGAAACTGGTGAACATGCTGCAGATGTGATAGTAGCAGAACGAGGTGTAGTTGCTGTGGCTGACTTCTAGTACCTTGTCGGTGCTGATACATCGATGAAAAAGAATGGAAATACTCAGTAAAACATAGCAGATTACTTCTTTAAGGTGGATCCTGCTTTCATTGTGGCAGCTGTTTACACCTACCCTTCTTTGATAAAGTCCTGCTTCACTTCAGTGGGAAAACAAACTTGTAAATCTGCTACAGAATGCATTTCTCATTTAACTGAAAATAGTTGAGCATAGAGTGCTGGCAAAATACCTTTTCCCAGCTGTGGCAATCCTGCCCTTTGCTTGGTTTCTGATATTCTATCACCATCTAATGATGTTCTTCCATGGCTTTGAGTGATGCTGTCCCAAGAACACCACCTTCAGTTAGGAAAATGTTCAAGATACGAAGTCTGATCTTTGGGCAGTATGTTGACGGGCAATAACCCATGGTGGTGTTCTTATTTGTGTCCTGAGTCTCTGTGGAACTACTTTCACAGTCACCTCTGTTTTCAGATTGGGTCTTTCTTGTGCATTAAACCATTTCATAGTGGAACTGAGAGTTGGACATGACTACTTCCAAAACAAATTATTTTGGCTTTTCCAAAACTTCATTCCAGTTTGTTTGTTTATTCTTATCCTAAGAATGTTTCAGGAAATGTGCTGAGTTAATAATTTATCTTCAATTTGTAAAGGAAGGTTTCCCCGAGAACTTGAGTGAATATTAAAATTTGAAACGTGTCTCAGAATAATCGGAGACTCTTCTCACTACTGTTTGTGCCAAGAACTTTAATTCAGTACAGGTCATTCTGTACATTCTGTATGTGTGTAAGAAAAATGATCAGAAAATGGACCGGATTATCCAAAATTGTGCAGTGAATGAAAATTCCCCGATTTGTAACTTTTGCAATAGGTAAGTGGGAGTGTTAGAAGATGCAAACTTGACAAAGTGGATTTCCTCCAGTTCCACAGCATCCAGAAGCTTATTATTTTGAGTTCTCCAGAAGTGTTACATGAAAGGATCTTTTTCTCATGAGTTTTTTCTTCTGCCAGATTCTGCTCCCTTTATTAGTTTTTAGTAGTAGCCATGCTTTGACAGATGATCTTGGCTAGGAAATGATAATCTGAATCTGGAGACACTTTATGAATGCATTTCTTTATTCACAGTAGTTGTGCTGACATCAGTACAGTGTAATAGGAGCACATAAGAAGTGGGTTTCCCCTTCTTGCAATAATGACTAATGGCAATTGGTTCTGATTTTTAGAAACATCTTGCAGACTGGTATATTACAAGTGTTTCATCTCACAAATGGTTTGGTTGTTTTTTGTCTTTTTAGATTTTTGGGATTTTCCTAGCCAGGACATTGATTTCTGATATTGAAGCTGTAAAGGCGGGTAATGCCTTCTGAATATACAAGCAGACACATGTTGCAAAAAAGTATGATTTGCCATTTTTGGTCGACACCCAGGTGGAAGAAATGCACAGACCATGAAACACTCCTGTTATTAAAAGCCTTACGTGGATTTTATCCTGCTCGTGCATTTTGTTAGAAGCTGGTACAAAAATCATACCTGAACACACGCCTGTCTAACTTGTTTTTCTACTGAGACAACTCGGTGCACCAGTGTTGATCTCTGAGGAAGAAATGGAATTTCCCAAGACGTTGGCAGAACAAATTTTGAAGATTGTGGCAAGGAGATGTGAAACTGCTATAAACATTCCTTGAAGGATTACCATGAAGCTTGTTCTGTGTTCACTCCCAACTGTCGTCAATCTCAGTGTAATCTTTTCAGAAGGTGTGCTGATTTCTTCAGAATCTTGAAGTTGTTTTAACTGCCACACTAGACTTGTGCAGTCACTTTTTGGCAGGATACCCATCAACTGTAATTGTCATGGTATTGGAAATGGGGGGGGGGGGGGAAAGTCACAAATTGTCTAGTTCTTTAATTGCTTTTCAGTTGTGCAGTAGGAGAGGTATTTCTGTTTGACTGGAAATATGTTTAGATGTCTCAGGAGCAGGAGCTTGTGCTCAGCATCAGAGCTTGAGTAACCCGTGCTGTTTTGAAAACAAGCCTCTTATCAAGGGAAGCAGGGGGAAGATCCATCTGTAGCATTATATGTTAGAAATCTCCATTTCAGGCAAGGGGCTGTGAATCCCTGATGCTGTTTCCTGTCTTGAAAAAAACAATGTAAATATTCTTTATTTATAGATGAAAAAACTCTTTTAAAATGCTTAACTTCTTATTGCTCAGTAATATCTTTAAAGAGAGCTGTCAGCAGCATTTTCAGAATGCAGCTTGTTTCAGTAGGTAGCAAGCATGCTATGCTAGCTGTTGATGGGGTTTGCCTTTCCTCTCCTTTCTGTCAGCTGCTGTATTGATCTTCATAAGTCCTAACTGCTCATATCAGGACTGATGAAAACCACATAAATCAGCACTGATCCCTGCTGAACTCAGTTTTTTAATGAGGAAATGCCCATTTAGTGAAAGATTAGAGTTGCTGAACTTTTAGGTCTTCTGTAAAGCCATCGAATCATTCTGCTTGTATGCTGATACGTGGTTCAGATGCCAGTCACAACACGGTGAACCAGAATTTCTTCACAGTAATTTTCTGCATCAAACTGAACTACTACTGAAGTCCAATATTTTATTTTTGTTAGAAGAAAATTAATCTTCTTCCGATCTTTGCCTTTTGGGGGTTCAGTAGATGGATCTGTAGTCCAGTAAGAGTTTCAGTCTTCTCTAAAAGACTTTGGCATAGTATTTTTAGCTTTAACGTAACATGTGTGACTGAAAAGTTTGTGGAAATAGCTGTAGCTGTCAGTTTTTACTGTGGGCCATATCACTATCATTGTTTACTGCTTCCAGTGACACCAAGTTTTTCAGGGAGAGCAGGCTTATTTACAGTGCCTAACATATAGTGTAAATTCTAGAAAAGTATATATTTTTATAATAATATTTTCCTACATGTAGTCTGCCTGAAGGATTTAATACTTGTATTTCCAAAGTATATGGCTTTCTTAAGAAGCCAAACTTTTAAATATCAATTTCATGTCCTTTTTTCTGTTACACGTGATTAACGAACGTTACACTGGCGAAAGCTGATCAACAGTAAGAGTCTTTGTGTCTGCATTGATTGTTCAGACGTCCTTCTGGCTTTTAATCTGTGAAGCACTTCACAGACAATGCCGTACTTCTCGTGTGGACTTCAATTCAGCTTTCATAGTTCTTTTTCTGGCCGGTGATTGAGACAAAACAGGAAAAGGAAGCTTGTCTAAGGATGGCTGATTTCCTTACAGTAGCAGAGAACCGTCTGCTATTACTCATCTGAAAACCTGAAAGTAAAATTGCTCGAAGTGCACTGTGACTTTTAATTTTTTTTTTCGTTTGTTTGTTTTGGTGGCATGGGGTTTTTTTTTGTGTGTGTGTTTTTGTTGTTGTTGTTTTGCTCTTGGTTGTTTTTTGGTTTTGTTTCTAATTTTTAGCTTTGATACACAAGGAAACAATAGCAGTAGATCACTGAGGGGAGAGCAAGAAGCATTTCTTCAATAGAGCCTTGAATTTGAGGCCTATATTACTTATCTGTTGAATCAAGTCCATTAGGAGCAGCCAAAAATTTACTGCTGTTTCTGCTACTTTTCAAGCAGCAAGACAGTGTCCATCAACCTTTGCTTTAAACTTTGGTGCTTGAAACTTTACAACACCTCACGAACCAACTTACCGTGTTAGCGTTATCTGTAATAATCCCATGTATGTAAAATTGGAGAAGGATGCTTTCTGTTCGTAACTTCTATTCATAAAACATTGCATTGAAAATTCCCTTTGATGCTTGTTGACACAGCTTCTAATGCTCGGAAGCAATTTCAGCAGTGGGTGAAAGTCATCGTGTTGTCAAAGGTATCTCTGGAGTTCATGTGCTGAAATCAGCTGCTGAGAAGAGCCAGTGTCCTGGATCGGGATTCCAGCATCTGCAAGTCTTGCCAAATTGCCTGAAGACAAATGAGTACTTGTTTTCTCTTTGAAGTACTGTTTGTATGCAAAACAGAATTTCATTGAAGTGTTGTCTTTCCACAGTTTGTTCTAACTGGCTTTGGCCATATTAACACCAGCTTTGTATCAATTCTCCAGTTATTTGGAACTGTATTCAAGAAAGCAAGTTCAACCTATTTGAAGATTGTTAAATTCATGGAGTGATTTGTTTTCACTGTGGATAAACTTCTCTCTGCTTATCCAGTATCCCTTTTAAAACCCTGGGGCTGTAGCCTGGTTTACCCTGAGGCATTTTGAAGTGCACCCCCATGGGTGATATACATGGCGAGTATAATTTCAGACTTGGAATGGAAATGTTTTCTTACCACTTTCTACTTGGTTATATTTAGCACCTTCTCTGTGGACCTGCCGTGACTTCACGGCTAAAGGTTTAGATTATGGTCTTAAAAGGTCTTGTTGGCAAAAGCATTTGGGTGTGAGCCTGCCTCTAAAGCCTCAAAGGAGAAGGAGTTCAATGATCTCATAGAGAGGTTTGATAAATTGTTGATGTTGGGATTTCAGTGGTTGCGTTTGGAAGAATTCCACAAACACTACAATGGAAACAAGGTTTTTAATGAAGATGTCAAATGAGATCAGACTTGAATAACTAGACTGAGAAGGAAACTTTTCAGTGTGATCACTTTTATTTCTCAGAAATGAGCACAATTTATTTCTGTGAAGCAATGTATTTATTTGTCAGTATGGTTGACAGTGCAACTGCCCTTTTGTTTCTATTGCTATACCTGCATTTGGATCCTGTTTCCCTGTACGTGATGAGAAGGATGAATACAAGCACTGAAAAAAAGTGCAGTGACCAAAGGAGCTTCAGTCGCCTCCTGAGAACCTGAATATTTCTTCCTAAGGGGTCTTTAGTTTTGGTGACACTCACAAAGTGCCATGTGATAGACTTGTAACTCCAGTCTGTTGAGGTTGATATGACAATTGGCTTATGTGTAGAATTGTCTTGGGTTTTGTCTCTCCATTCCAGCCTTTCCTCTTCCCCCTACCAACTGTGGGTTATCAGGCAGCTTGAATGTTATTTAGCCAGTGGAAGAGGAGAGGAGGTTCTATCTCCTTCTGAGATGGCTTTTCTGAGTGACACTTGGTGTGTGTGTATATATATATATATATACAGGGTTTTTTTTTCTCAAGCCTTAAGTTTGATTAAATAAAATTTAATGTTTTGTACTCCTGGAGTTTGAGTTCTAAGATTTGTTGCTTCCAGCCACTAGTATTTCCCTCTCTAAGGTTTAAACTGGCTACTGAGACTGCACTTTATGGACAGCTGCAGAAACTGGAAAGCCCTGCTGGTGCTTGTGTGTATATGTTGCTGAAACTCATCCTTGGGACTTCTTTATTTTTCTTTTTCCTCCAGTCTGGGCTGCTGAATAATAGATAGCACTAGTGCTCTCCTCTCTCTTGTTAATGAAGAACCATGAACAAGTGAAGAGCTGCAGAATGGTCTAGAGAAATTATGAAATCTCTGGACATCTAAAAAGTTGAAACCGCTGTCGGCACTTTGCCGTTATCCGCAGTTAGGACTCTTGTGATTTACAGTCTGTGGTTTTTCATGTCTGAGCAGCGTTCCTGAAACCACTCGTAAGAGTGGGGAAGCGAAGTGACTTCCAGGATGAAGATGAGGCTTGCAGAAATAGGTTTGCATCTACTTTTTTGACCATTTTAATGTTTCTTTAATGCATTCTAACCTGATTTTAGTTTTAATAAGGTCAGAATTATTTAACCAATAGATGAAGACTATATCCTAATAATGAGGTAGCAGGAATTAGATACTCTAGAATGCTGCAGCTGGATCATTTCTGATAATGACTTCACTTGAACGTGGCTATTTGGCATGGATATGAAGAGCTTGCAGTAGATCACAGTGTGTCTCCTGCTAATGCCTGGTTTAGGCACTACCCCAGATCTCACTCTGAAGTTGAGATTGCATGAGGCTATTTCTCATTTTCACACTGGAAATGTGTAGGCTGCCCCTATCGCTCTGTGCTTTTAAGGTAGAGGAAACTGCACATTGTTTAGCTCTTGGTTTTCTTTTGCTCTGCTCTATGGTCAAAATATGCTTGTGTGTTACTTAACCAAGTGACTTGCCTGCGATGGTTTAATGAAATTCCCTTTCTTGAGAGTACTTCTGAAAATGACATTTGGTGGTGAATATAGTAGGCTAAATAGTGTTAACAAGTTTTGCAAGTGGGAAAGCTTTTGCAGGAGCAAAGTTGTAATGTATGTTTGCAGACATAAGCCAGTTACACTCAAATTGTTTGAGAACAGGAGGCCTTGTTGACTTTCAAATGTTTCCTGCTTTATAAAAATTTTATTAAGGTTGGTACTCTCTATTTTTTTCTCAATAACTTTTAGTGCTGGCTAAAATAAAGTCGTTGTTCCCTAGCTCCTCGCTATCTACCACTACAGGGTTTTGAATTTGATCTCCTAGGTCTTGGCAATGTGACTCTGCAACATGTTTGGAACTGCTTCAAAATATTCCCATAAGAACAAGTTGTGCAATAGATCCCATTACCTTTTTATTAAAAAAAAAAAAAAAAGAAGAAAATTTATCACTTAAAAATAAGAAAGGCTTCTGTACAGAAATGTTCAGAGATATTTGTCTAACTACAATTTTCCATTTCTTTTATTGGAGATGATTTAACAAAATGCGAACCTGCTCCAAGTCTTCACATGAACCTATTTTTAATTTCTAACTATCTTTACTTTTATATCTTGTCCAAGCACTGTACGGGCTCTGACTGCAGTTTGTTGCATACTTGGCTTCTACTGAGTCTTGCTCCAGGTTACAATAGCTGCAGCGCGGAAATCAGCACAAGGCCATGACCTCAGATTATTTAGGAAAACAGTTTGTGGCAGTAGCAGGTGAGAACTCAAGAGGTGAGCTTTAAAAATGGAAATTGGAGGGTGAGTTGGTTTAAAGGTACAGTTCTGGGTTGGTTTTAACGTGTTCATTTAAAACTGAACGCTGAACTGGGCTCCCGGGTTGTTTCACAGTGTGCAGTGGTTGAATGGGTACCAGCTAGCCCTTTGCATTGTTTAAGCTACAGCTCTCACGTAATCTAAACCCCCGTTGTTTCAGGCTGCGTGATACAAGCTTGACATTTTTTGTAACGATTTTAAAGTCCCATTGATAAAAGAAAAAGTTGCAAGTGGTATCTTGATCTGACAAAACCAAACAGCTTAAAAATGTCTTGCAGAAGTGGTGAGCGCCTGATGCTTCTCATGTGATGTGTTTCCAAGACCTCTTCCTTGAGAGGCCTTAGGCGTGTTAGCAGCTCAGTGGAGAGCAACAGTGAAGCGAGTATCTGTAGGCCAAATAGATGAGAAAATCAATTGTGGGTTGTAGTGTTTGTTTTGTTGGTTTTTTTTTTAATTTATTTTTTTGTATGTGCAGCTTTACTAAATCCTAGGCACAGCTCCTGCTTTTAATGTCAGTTACATGGCAGCATGACAATGCAAGGTGGGGCTGGTATTGCTGGCATTTTACTGCATTTGCCTCAGCAGCAGTGCAGAGTTGCTGTGGGGAAGAAGGGAGGCTACTGGGGTGTCTCTCCTCTCAAAGCCTGTAATGTTGTGACAGCTTCCTTGACCACATTTGCGTTGCTGTGACTGCAGAGTTCTTCGAGGGTTTCTTTAATCTTGTCCTCTTCTATTTCTTGTCTCAGATTACCTGAATGGGAGATGAAATGCTGACTTTGAAGTGCCGTGGCGTAGCAGCTCGCAACAGTTATTATAAGATTTAAAATGAGCTGCTTTAATTTAAATAAACTTTTAAATAAAATTCTCTCAGTAGATACTCTTCCAGCCATTGAAAGTATTGAACATGTTAAGATTTTTATTTTTTTTCTCCTGTTTGACTTCCAAGAACTGATTGAACAGCAGTAAAACACTTTGAAAATACAATACAGGAGAAGTTCCATCATTTTTTTTGCCTGTATGTTTTTTGTTAGCTTTTCATATTAGCAAGACTCAAGTTAAGTCTTAGTGTTGCAGTTAGTCTATAAAGTGCTAAGTACAGGCACCTCTGGAAAGAAGTCTTAACAGACCACATCTGCTGTGCCAATACTCAGTAGCAGCACTGAAGGATGCTAATGCTTATCCATATGCCAGTGTCTCTGGTTACGGGGGAAAAAGACTATACTGTAAAATCCAGCTTGTCCGCTAATATGCAGTGGCTCCAAGATTTGAAAGGCAACTCCTTTTGGGTCAGACTCTTGCCTAAGCACAATTATTCACAGCTTACATGATTTATGTATTAAGATGTGAGAAACTGGCATGAGTTCTTTAGACTACTGGTTTCAAGGTGGTTGTTTTCAGTTAGTGCCACACATTTGGAATGGGTCTGATCTTGCTGGAGGCATTTTAAGTCTTTCCTAACCATGGGGTGAGAGAAACTGAAACCATATCTTTCACATGTTTTAGTAAAAGTTGCTGTGCCAAGGCAGCATTGCTAGAATTGCTGTTTTATCTCAGCTTTCTGGTTTGCATACAGCATAGGCAGAACAAATGTGTGCTTGCCTGCAGGTGGTACAAACTCTGTTTCTATTCAACACAAAAATGCTGTGGTGCATATAGGACCTGGGACAGCCAGGCAATTGTGCATAGTGATTTTGGGCAAAAATGCCTTTATTACAAGGCTACTTGTACTTTCTACTTCAGAATTTGATTATGCCACTGACTCACTGGAATAAAGCCTTTCTTTCTTTATGCAGCTGATAGTTTAGTCACATTTTTCATAAGGAAAGAAGCTACTTGACCAGGATTTTTGCTGATCAACAAAGAATGAGCCTCTATAATATCCTTTACTACTTGCAGACTGGCAACGTTGCATGCAGCCCATTTCAGTAACAGAAAACACTTGTATTTTCATTAAAAATATCCATCCTTTCATCAGACAACTTAAGATGAAGTTACCTGAATTAAGAAGACTGCACAGAAGACCCATCGAATTATATTTCACCTCAGGGCTTGTATTATCATCTTGGAGAAGCTTGTGTAAGCTTTGAACTAGTTGTGATTCCTTAAAAGATTCTTCAAGGGTTTCTGAAAAATAAGTAAACAAATAACTGAGTTGTTATCTGAAAAGAAGCTAGAAAGTGAACATGCTTGCTGGTTTTCAAAATAAAATTCCTGACAGGCTTCATCTCGAAGTGTCAATACAGGGATGTCTTGGGCATCTGTTTTCTGAACAGGAGAATGTCTGTAGGATTTTCTGTACAGTGTTTCTTCACAGGCCATATCCTGGAAGACAGAACCTATATACTATAGATTATGGGAAATAAGCTCATAATATCTGAAAATTTGCAGTGATCCCTGCTAGAAATGCTAATTTGTGCTAGTTGAGTTTGAGAGCCTTAATTGTGGACTAAGCAGTAAAATGGGCTTTTTACTGTCTTGCTTCTTGGTATAGGAAATTCTGAATTTCAAGTTGACTCTTTATTTTCAATTTATCTGCTGATGTAGGTTTCTGTGGTGACTATCTTTGTTGTAACAGAGACCCATTTTTCAAATATAATCAAATATGTCATACAGGAGAAACCTGAAAATGATTACCCTCCAAATCTTTGTAAATTAGCTCAGCAAAAGTAGTTAGAACCTTTACAGTTTTCTTGTTTCATTTGCAGCCTCTACAGTACTTTTTCTGTCTATGCTTCTGCTTTATTCTCTCATGCATTCAGATGCCTGGATTCTGAAGATTATTTTCTCTGTAGTCTTCATTGACCGTTCTGGTCCATAATTTGTCCTTATTTTTGTCTTCACTTAAACTTTTCTAATCTTTTTCTCTAGTTATCTTCACCTTTCCTTCTGGGTTTTTGGGTTTGGTGTGTTGGTTTTTTTTTGGGGGGGGTGGGATATTGTTGTTTTGTTGTGGGTTTTTTGTTTGTTTGGGTTTTTTTTATTGTGTAGTTTTTCTAGGATCATACCATGCTACTCAATAGATTTTACCTGTCCTCACAACCTGTTCATTATACCCTAAACAAAAAAAATTTCAGGCAATTCCTGAAGCCTGTTGCTTTTGTGATGTTCTGGATGGTTGACCTCCTTTATTTCATGGTGAAGAGCTAAATCTAGAGAAGAAACATGCTTTTTCTTACACGTTATGTAGAATTAACAGCATGACAATGTTTCTTAATAACTAAGGATGTTGCACAGGTAAATGCTTTTAGGAGAAAAATACCTAAGTTGATTGCAGATGCTATTGCCAGGGCATTCAGAGCCTCATTCTGCATGGCAGCATGCTCACTTGTTGCCATGGAAACCAGATGCTTCACTCCTTGTGCCTCCTGGATGGCTTTGACCACTTCCTGTTAAAGCAAAGGTAAATCATCAGAGATGAAAGTCTGACTTATGAATGAAGTCGAATGAAGAGAGAGATGAGATTGCATTCTTCAGCCTCTGAATAGATGGAAATGATTTGCCTGCTGCAGTGCAAACCGATGATACTTGAAGACGAGAGATAATGCTGCTTCTGACACGGCTCATGCGAGTCTGCTTAGGGCTTGTCTAAAGTTATGTAAAAAAAAGTTATGTAAAGCTATTTGTCAATACTTAACAGTTACGCATATCTATAAGATGAAAATATTTTTGTCTCAATAATTTTATTATTCCTTATTCCAATTTTTTTATTTCAAGCCTTCAGATTAGCAAAGATTAATTTTACCTTCTTGAAGCCTGTACAGATTGTATCTCCTCTTTTTTATTACTACCTCAAAGTAAAGCCTGGTTGGGATGCCTGTGCATAACAGCATGATTTACAGGAAACAGAAGCCTGTTCTGATGGGCCAGCAGATACAGATCATGCCAGATTGATCCATCATTAGGTAATTAAGTGGGCTCTTTGGAGCTCCTAGAGGGCTGATGTTCAGAACATGTCTGGGTTATCTTTACCATTTTAATTGGAAAATTGAAACTAATATGTATGGAAATAGGAAAGCTTTACCTACTCACCATTTGTCGAGCCTTACTGAAGCAGGGTAAAAGTTTGAGAAATGATAGCAGGTAACCATGTTGCTCCTTTTTGTGCAGTGTCTGTGGCTATGGAAATCACTGTTATCCTGCTCACCTCCTCCTTACTGGTACTGAGGCAGACTAATGGGTATTTAATAATGTATTTTATCATATTTTTAATGGTAAAGCTTTATGTGCTGTTTAACGTTTAACCCCTAGCTCTATCAGCAAGCTTTGAAAAAATTTGTGAAGGATAAAGTGGAAACATATCAGACCAATAGCTCTCATACCTGGGATCTGTTGTGACGCAAGATCGATGCCAGCAGCCGATTTGCTTCTCCGCGAACACTGGTGTGGTCGTTGGCATCGCACCACTGCACAAGTCTGTTGAGCAGCAGGGGGTCTTGGCCCAAGATCTCTGCTGCATCAGCTGAGGATTAAAAAGATCATCAGGAGACATTCAAAATAAGTTGTTGTCACAGAAATGTGAATGTAGAAGTAGCTAGGACCACAGGCCTGAGCTCAGTGCCCTTTTAAGAGCTGTAACTAAAGCACTGGGCTTCCAAGGGATCTTGGAAATCTTAACCTGAGGAGTACCCGTTGTGTTAGAGCAACTCTTGGAGGTAAAGAACAAAGTAAGCTGTTCCAATCAACCTAGCCTTTTTAAGAGGCTGATGAAGCAGGGCTTAAAAGTCAGCTTTATATCTTTGAAATCAAATAATTCTGTTTTTCTACTGAAATCCTCATGAGGACTGTCTCTTTCCTGTTTGGTTTCTTGCATTTGCTCTTTGAGCCCTGCACAAGTGTAATCTTGGGCTCTTCAGAGCCTGTTCTTGCTGTTGCAGTGCTCTCGGTAATGATAATGACTGTTGGTAGCTATATATAGCTGATGTGGGAAGCCACGTCCTTGTGCAGAATTGCTGCATGTCTGTAATTGCATTTCAGGTCTGAAGAATGTGCATTGAACCGTGTATTGGGCATCCTCAGAACTTCCCTGGCAGTCTAGAGAAGCCTTTTAATTCGTATTCCCCTGTATTTCAGGGCCCTATCTCAAGACTTGCTAGAAGTATTAATGTGTGTGGTTGACATTTGGAAAAAACCTCTCTAGGTAATTTTTCTTAAGAAGTGGAATTTTAACAATATGCTGTGGTTTAAGGCTTGTTGCCTAGTTGAACATGTTTGTTTTGAGGTAAGTGTTATTATTTGTCACACAACCACCTGCATATTACCTTCTGTAACAGAAAGGCTTTTATTTCTATGTCAGATGTTGTGTGTTAATCTCAGGAGATCATGGTAATCCACTTCAGTACAGAAAGCTGAAAGAGGTAAGAGGGTAGTGAATGGAATCGGTCAGGTTTGTTCAAAGGAAGCATCTTGATCTGGTTTGACAGGGACTTCCTGATGTCTACTGGCAACAGAGCTCTTTGGGATAGAAACCCAATTAGTTATTCTTAACAGGAACGGGAGGACATTTTAACTACAAAATGCCATATCTGAATAAATTGTGTGTATGATTGAACTTTAAGTTGAGCTGATAGTCCTTTGACTGTTAATTACCCAAAATCTTCTGCTCCTCTGAAGCAAAACAATAGAAAAGCCAGCAGTTAATGTTAACATCTCTTTGGTGTAATAAAGCTGACAGATCTGCCCGCAGTTCTCTGTATTTGGAAAGAAAGCTACCTCTTCTAGTCTGTAGGCCTCAGCATGCCCAGGGATTGGCAGAGCAATGAAGTTATGTACTAGATAATGCAATTAACTAATTTAGTGTGGACTTCTTAGTAGACGTGTATTTGTAAGTATTTCAGGCCGAGTTAATTAAGGGCAATATTAGCTCATGGGTAAACAGAATAGAAAGTAATTAAAGGTAGGAGAACTAAGTGCTCATAGGCAGGAGTGGGTAAATGTTGAATAATCTACATATTTATTTTTTCTACTCTACACTTTGATTTCTATACTGCTTCAGGTTCAGAAGTTGTACCATTTTGTGCCAAATTCTGATTTTGTACTAGGGCTGCCAAATAGCATTGAGAATTAGTGTTTGATAATTGAGGTCTGTGTTAAAATGTTTCAATTTTAAAAGCTAAATGGTCTCCCCTGTCACAGTTCGGGAGCAACTCTGGAGAAATGACCTTATAATGACTTCCTTCAAAGCCTGAGAGGAAGAGGAGGCCTAAGTTTCTGTATAACTTACAACCTCTGTTTCCTGCTATGGTGAAATAGAAGTGAGAGCAGCTTTTTATTGGCCTGTCACCAGTGCAATTATGAGTGCTAGATCTAAAACTTAAATTGTACATATTAATTTGAAAAAGGGTACAAGTAGCTGCCACATGGAAGTGGTGTTTGCAGTGGTGTAAGTGCAGTTTGTGATGCAGAAGTGAGGTATTTTCCCCTTCCATGTAACTAATGAATTTGTGGTTGTAATTGTTTTGTACTGGTTGTCAGTTCCCGTTGCAAAAGTCCTAACTTTCCTGATGCTGTTCCTGACACACTTCTTGCTACTCCTGCACATCAAGGTGGTCTGTACTGACAGTGTTGTAGAGCAGTTGCTCTTTTGATATGAAAGGATTAGAACACTCACCATCAAATAAACAACACCCTCCCACACACACTTGTTTTTGTGTTATACTCTGATAAGAAGTTAAGATATTGTAGTAGATCTTAACATAATTCTGACATCCACCTCTGAAGTTGACTGGGTCAGTATGGAAGGCCTGCAGCCTCTGGCAATCATCTCTGTTGGAACCTCTCCAGGTTGAGTGGAATTGGATTAGCAGTACACTTAGACTGTAGTCTCCTTGTACATCTGTTGCCTTGTGGGGGGGGAAGGGGGGAGGATGTTGTATAGTTGATGTCAGTAAAGTTTATCAATTCCTTACCTTGACCATCTGCTAGCATCCGTAGTGTTCCAAGAAGTTTAAACTGCACAGGAGGCATCTCTGACCTTAGAAGGACCTGAATCCTTTCTGCCACGCCTTCCTCCAACACTTGTACCTTGTTAACAACTAGAAAAGGGAAAAAAGGTGTTGATGTGAAGCTCAGCAACTACACAAGCATCTGAAAACGTACATAGGACACAACTGCTGTCCTGAATTTTATGCTGCATTACGCTTTTAGCAAAAGGTCCAACTTGTTCGAGTGCTCAGAAATGAAATGGGACCACCTGACTGTTCAGGCTTCTCTTTTGAGTGGAAAGACTTCATAGGAATTGCTGTTGCAACTCTTTGTTTACTTTTGATCTGAGCCCTGCCTGGACTGAAGTACGTGGAAGAAAATAAACACAGCACTGTTACTTCTCTTCTATTTTCCTAGTTGTGATAGGTGATCCGTCCACTCGCCTACTCCCGTGAGCATGCCTTTCCTATGCTCATCATCTTAACCGAGCCAGGTGGCAGAAGGGATTTACACAGCCATATTTCCTGAGAAGGAATGAGCTCGTTGATCCTCTGTTGTTCATGCCTTTGTTCCTGTGCTTTCCTAATTCTTGTGTCTTTGCTCCAGTCGTTGCTGCAGTAATCCCTGGTAATAATCAAAAGCTTGTCTGGAAAGAGTCTTAATGCTGCTTAACTGTGCTAACCAAAACCTGCTTCCCCAGAGCAATTTTCTTCCTTTCTTTTCTGCCTTTTCTTGAGAGGGTGGGGAGTAACAGGACAGTGAAATTAGGGAGATGTCTTCTCTCTATTCTTCCTTCTACTGGGAAAATTGAGGAGCAGACAGTGTTAAATAACTTGCACTTAATATCCTTGTTTTTCAGTGGTACAGGCTGACTCTATTCACTAGAGCATAATGTTGGGGGTTGTTTTTTTCAGTTTTTCTTTTTTATAAACATCTGGTCTGTTTTAAGGTCACTGTTTGACTTAAAGACTTCCCCTGTGGCCATTTGCAAGTGTTGGCCTCTATTTAAATAATTTTTATTTGGAATGACATTGTCTTCCCTCCCCTCAGGTAGCAGACTATAATTGTAGGAAGTGATAGAGTTTGTTCATTTCTGGAAGTGATTTTTTTATTGTGAGGGAGTGTCTTGCAGATTCCATATTTTGATATTTTTACAAATTGATGAGGAAAAGTACAATGTAGGAACAGCATTTTAATTGCTAAGCATTGTCCACACACTTGGAAAGTTCTGAAATGGCTTTTAATAGACTTGAACAGATAACCAAAATAGCTTCTTTATGGACACATTTATATATTAAAATTCAAAGTTAAGCCTTTTAAAGTACAGGTGCAAAGACCATTATGATCTACTGGTACCATGTGTAGCAGGCAGTGGTACAGGGGTGAAGTTGCAACCACACTTTTTCCTGGATTTTTAGGTAGTGTAATCTTTGCAAGATCAGCTGTGTTCCTTCCTTTGTTAAGGAACTCCCTATGCAGTTACCTGAGCTTGGCATTGCAAAAAGTGGGCCTTGGTATTCATTGAGAAACAGGTTCTGATCAGAATGTGATCATGTGAATCGTAGAATAATCATCAAGGTTGGAAAAGACCTCCAGGATCATCAAGTCCATCCTTCTGCCTAACACTTCAATGGTCCCTAGACCATGCTCTGAAGTGCCACATCTACCTGATAATCTGATAATCTCTGACTTGTCGGCATGGGAAACTACATCCAAATTGCTATATTTTGAATGAGGTTAACTGATGTTTTTGATGTTTGAAATCAATAAATCTCATTGTACGTATTGCAGGGGTGAAGTAAATGAGAACAAAGCATGGGACACCTGTAGGCTTATAGGAAAAATTAAAAATCTAGCTTTTAATTCTAATTGAGATAGCTGTATCTTGACTACTAAATTAGTCCCCTCATTTCAACTGGATGTTTCTCTGATTTTTCCTGATTCTGTTATTCTGCGATTATCTTCGAACAGCTCTGTGTTAGATTGTAACTGATGCAAGGCAGCTGGCATCCATGGCTGAAATACTGGATGCTTTATTAGCACCATAAAGCAATTTACACAAGCCTCTGTCTGAAGAAATTTTCTACCCCCATTCACATGAGCACAGAGAAATGAAATATCCATAGAAGTAGCGAGGGCCTTATGGTTTGAAATACACTTCTTAAAATACTGAATGAGGTGGCTGGCTGCTATGATACAGAGAGTGTGATTAATACTATAAGGAAAACTAAATAAATTACTTGAGACCATATAAAAAATAAGCTGGAAGAAATAAATCCATTTCTGAAGAGAGCTATCTGTTAAAAGAAATGAGAGTGTGTCAGGCTTTTAAAGGAAGTAGTGGAAGCAAAGGAGCAACAAGTATATTCTGGGGCTTTCACTTGTTCAAAGCAATGATTATGTATACAACTGTTAAAGCAAAAATGCTGGTGGGCTTGCATAACAAAATCAGCAGAAAACTTCAGGTGCTTTTATTTTCATGAAAAAGGCATTGTGTCCTGAGATAGAAGGAATTGGTTTCCTAATGGCTGGTGCAGCGCTGTGTTTTGTACTCATTGTGAGAACACTGTTGATAAGACACTGATGTTTTAGTTGTTACTTAAGTAGCACTTATCCTAAAGTAAAGAATTTTCAGTTTCCTATGCTGTGCCACCAAGCAGGTGCACAAGAAGCTGCCATACAGCATAGGCCAGTACAGCTTAGTGTGTGAACTGGGGGCAGTTGGCTAGGAGAGCACATCGCTGCCTGGGCAGTGGTCAGCAGGGAGCGAGCAGTAGTGTTGTGCATCACTTGTCCTTTTGGGGGGTTTTTTCTCTTTTTTTATTTTCTCTTTTTAGCTTCCTTTTCATTACAATTACTATTATTATTAATAATAATATGTTCTATTTAATTTTAGTTATTAAACTGTCCTTATCTTACCGCTGAGTTTTACTTTTCTGTTTCTTCTTCCCATCCCACTGAGAAGGGGGGAGGAGTGAATGAGTGGCTTTTCAGGGAGGGGAAGAAGGTTAATTACCCCTCAAAGGGCAAAACAAGGGACTGGAATTGAGTGACTTGGGCAGAGCTGCACAGATCACCATTAAATGACACTTCCATACAAAGAATCACAGTAAGTCCCTTGTCTTCCAGCTCTTACCCGGTATAGCAAGGTTTCGAAGTGCACTGAGTGCAGCATGCTGAACAGAGACATCCCCACTCTCTACATGTTTCTGTAAAAGATCCAGAAGCTGATGTATGACTCCGAGCTGTACCATCCGTACACAGTTGCCATCTAAAGAAAGAGGCAAGCCCAAGCAGGTGAGAGAGATAAGAAGCACAATGACAGAAATTAATCATGCAGGTTTGAGAATTCAGGGAGTCTATGCCATGACCATTTTCATGTCTTGATAAGATTGAGACTACAGCTTTTGGGTTGTTTTTCACAGCATTCAACTCTCTAGAGACATGTGGGCATCAGCTACCTGTGAACTGATGCCAAGATCCCCTCTAGTAGCTTTGAGCTTGAGAGAGCTTTCTAGGGACAGTCACTGTCAAATTCAAAATCATATGTTTTCCAGTCAATTTCTTCCTCAATATTGCTTTATTTTCCTATTTTCCCCACTATATATGTGGTGGAATATAGGTGGCATTTTCCTTTTCTCCACAGGATAGCTGTAATACTCCAGTTTTGCTATTCTACTGGTTTAAGAGACTATTCTGAGACTAGGAATCTTACCCAGCAATGGTGAGTCTGATTACTGCTGTTACTCCTTGTGTTTAATTAAATACTCTGTCATTAGCTAATCTTTGAAAGAATCAGGCCTAGGCTTTTCTTACCTGTTTTGCAAAACCCACTTTCTGAAATGAGAAATTTAATTGTGGTGTACTTCTATGAAGCTAGGAAAAGATGAGTGGACCTAGAGAGTTCTGAACTATTCAGTCCTGGTGAAAGAGCGGATCTGTACATTCCAAAGAATTTTGCCCAGTAGATGCTCTGGAATATTTTGTCAGTGCACATCTGTATGTCTGCCTCTCCTCTGAGAACTTGCACTGCAGACACAACAGCCCTTTTGTTACCAGAAGCTACCTAGCTCACCTTGATAGGAAATGAGAAAGTATTCCAAAGAGCAAAAGGAAACCCTCCATATTACTGTCTACATCCTTGAAGGAAGTGTTTTGAAGATGCCATTTGCAAATATTTTTCTGTATTTTATTTCATGCAGTTTTTATTATTCAAGGGAAGCAGATTTCTAACACCAGTCAACATTTCATTATTGCTCTGGTGTTGCCATGTGAATGCTGATTGGTAAAACGTGGCAGAATGGTGTGAACACATCTTCACCTGGAGTGAAAAATCATCCATGGAACTATACAGACTTCATGCAAATACAGAATCTGGCTAAAAGTAGCTTTAGGTGCTTCTCATGGTAATGACTGCACCTCTGTCTGAGGTGTACAGGCTTCCTAACTTTTTTTTTGTGTATAGCACTTAAAAATGGCTCGAGTAATTTTAACACCTTCGCTGGTTTGAATGTTGTTTCCACCCCAAAGTAGCAGAAACTCCTCCATGTTGTCTCTCGAACCAATGCCTTCTATTCCTTCAATCTCTTGGCACTTCAGGTAGAGGGGGAAAGCTGGTATTACTGCATATGTTAAATAAGAATTTGTCAAATGTTTGTAAAATGTAAGTGGATATTTTCATGGGAGAACTGTCAGGTTGTGAAATAGATTGAATTCTGCTCATGCATAAGTCTTTTGATATCAGCTTATGCATACATTCTTTAAAGCTCATGTTCTCTTGCCTGGTCCTAATCTTTGGAGATCATGGTATATGAAGAAAATTTCCCAGTCCTCTTTAGGAACAGTTTCTCTAGGACTAGATCATCTCTTTTGGTCTGAATAATTCTACAGGCAGAATACTTTTGATCTTCATATAGCCTGACCTTAATTGAACTTAATTTCTCTCCTCTTCCCCTCTTTCAAACCAAAGAACAGCAGAGCATTTTTTTATTCCCTGTAATAAAGTGTGAATAGGCAGAACCCATTAGTGGTTGCCTTGCTTTGATTGTCACAGAGCTCAAAATTGGTGTTCGCTCCTACAGATTTTTGCTTGGATAGCAGCAGAACCTTCAATTTAATGGCTCATAGTTAAAGTCTGATAGGAATAGCCACTTTCATAGCTGCAAAAGCTGTCTGTCATCTTTACAGCGCCTCAGAAGTCATTTGATGCTGAGATCAAATTTCCATTGGAATTTCTTTTTCCCCTTAGATTAAAGGCTGTGCATACATCAGTGGCACATACTGGGGCCTGAGAGGGATTACTCACTTTTTCCACATGAAACATTTAATGGGGTTGTGGAAGAGGTGGAGGGAGAGGAGTGATTGACAAAGCAAGCCATTCAGCTGAATACATGGAAGATAGACAGTTTAAAGGCACCGAGGGCATTTCTGTGGCCTTTGTAGAACTGTGATGTGCAGTGGCTGATTCAGAGCAAGGTATAAGAGAAGGAAAAAAAGGAGTCTAGAAAGGATGTGGAGAGGAAGCAGACTGTTGTGGGTATGATAGCTTGCTTTGAAAACAAAATGTACTCTAACAAACGTATTTGCTAAGCAACATTTCCACCAGGGTCTCCCCTTTAATGATGTGTGATGGTGTGTGTGTGTATGTCTGTGCAGAAAGCTACCTGACCACTCTGTGTTTCACAGTTGTGTCCCTCAGACTACTTCAGTATCATTAGTGTTTGTAATTTAAAGATCTGAAAGTCTCCAGTCTGCAGAAGAGCAAGAATGGTACTGTTTCAGAGCCAGAGAGCAATGAAGCGTAACAGTGTTGCCTTTTTCTCCCCTCACACACGCTGGCTTTCCACCTTTGAAAGGGAGAGAATAATCAGCCTTACCCTTTTCTGTAAAATTAGCAATAGCTAGTAGGTTCTGTCTCTAGCTACGTGCATTTGGATGTGATGAGAGTACCAATATTCTGGGAGATGGTGCCATGTTCCTTAGTAGAAAGTTAAAAACATCTGCGTGTCCTTATCTGTGGCATGATGAATAGAGAGGACATCTCCTGTCTGTTTATATAGCCCTGAAGTGAACTGTTTTATCTGGGTTGGGGGAGATTCAAAGATTGTTGTTACAATAAATAATTTAAGACCTTTAAATTGTTGGTTGTTTTGGGATTGGGAGTGGTGGGATGCAGTATAAGTGTCCAGTTCTTGATTCTTTAATCCCTATTGTCCAAAATATAACAGAGCAGAGCCACCTAACCTAACTTGTTGTTAATTGTTTAGCCTTTTGGTGGTGGTCCTGAAATCACCTTAAAGAAGAAGAAATGAAAAGTCTGTCGGCAATGTGTGTAGTTTGTTCCAGAAATTACATTACATTCTTGCATTTCATTTAATAATCCAGGTGTTCAAAGTAGGTACATAGATTCAGAATAGTGAACGAGGAAACATGAGTAGGTCACTACCATGTGAACTTAACCTGACTATTAGCTTTAAATTTAAAACTGGCTCTTAGTCCAGCTTTGAAAGTAAAGTTATAAAAGCAGAGTGTGAACTGACAACCACAGGTACAGTTGCAGTGGCCTGAAGTCCTTGTGTTTGTGCTCACTGTAGGAGCAATCACCGTGGTATTGGATAACTTGAGGCCACGTAAGTATGTGCGTGAAGGGAAGCATGGCAACGTGAGCACCAGGCTCCTATAAAAAGGGAAAAAGTGTGGTGTCTGAGAACTCCCTTAAGGATTATGAAACAGGTTGCAGATGGGTCCCTGTTAAGGAAATGAAAGCAACAGCTCAGATGGCAACTCCTCTGCTATGGGGACTTTTTGATGTTGTTTGTGTATCTGGACCGTCAATACTCCCTTTTTTACCTCCAAGAAGCAGAGAGACAATGAGATCCGATGCAGCCTTCAGAACGCATGTATCTTCAGCTTGTGAACTACCCTGGAGCCTCAGCAGGATCTCGGACAGCACTTCTTGCACACCTGCCTCCACCAACTGCACTTTCAGAGCATCTGTAGAGATCACAGTATAAAAGCTTCTTGGGTCTTTGAAGTGCTTCAAAGTAGGAAGCTAAATCCTTGAACTTTAGCCAGTCTTTTTTTCAGGTGCGTTCACTGTTTTGGTATGCTTTGTAATTCTGGTGCTAGGATGATTCCAAGGCAGAATGAGCAAAGCTTCTGCACTGATCTTTGATGTTTCTTATATTGACAATCATAAGTTTTCATTTCTTTAAAATCTGTATCTAGATATTTTCAGTAGATTCTTTTCAGTGCTTGTTACACCACTGCTCAGAGTAGACCTCTTTTATGATACTTGCTTGTCATATTTTTTTTTAATAAAAAAATGACCTGCCTAATCTGCTGTTCTATTACACACCATGGAGAATGAGTTTGAGTCTGCTATATTATGGATCCACCAAAATAGAGTGGAATGTTACTCTCTCCTTCTGTTCTTTTTTGTTTCACTAATCTTCAGAATCTTGCTCAGACCAGGATTTCCTATGTTCTTGTGGCTTATTCCCACTGAAGGGATTGCTGGTCCTATTAATAGGATCCCCTGGCAAACTCAGAATCCAGAGCTTAAGCTAAGTACTCGTACCCTCTCCCCTTCATTCCCTGCAGCTGAAAGGAGCCTTACCATTTTCTGCAAGTGCTTGCAGGACCTCAAAGACAATTTCTAACCTCTCGTGGTTCTCAGCTCTTCTCAGCTGTTTTACCAGCTGTTCAGCAACATTTGTCTTGCTTAGAGCTTCCTTGGCAGTATCTGTGTACATGAGAAAGTCAGGATTTTGAATGTTTATCTGATTAAATGTTAAAAGCCTATCTCCCTATAATCTGAAGTGATTAGACACTACTTTGTTTCTGAATCCTTTTGCTGCTTTCATAGATTCTTCAGTTCCTTTGGGCAGCACTGAGACAGCAAAACTCTAGTCCATCCTCCCCCCCCTTATTTCTTTAACACTATTTTTTGTGTAATTTTTGTAGCTATGACCTTATAATGGCTGTCAAATTAATCATGGCTTAGTTCCACTGACTCCTATAAACTCATCTGTAGTATGATTATTTAACATATCCAATTGGCAGATGCCCGTTTGATGTAGTAGTGTATCTTCTGCCTTGGTTAGATGGTTCTAGTCTTGCCGTGATCCTAAACACCTAAAAGCTCTATGTTAACAGAGATCAGTTGTTGGGTTGTTTTTAAAGCTTGCTGCTGTCTGACATAGAACATGTTTGAATGGAATATGGTATTAAGTAATATAAGAGATCTGTAAAGAACAGGCCTTACTGGAGGATGGCGTGGCAGTGTGACACTGAACTCCCTTCCCCACCTTCCTCCCTAAATGCAGGAAGCAGTAGATCAAATTGTAGCCAGACCATGTACAAAGGGTGGTAATTTTCTACTTGGTCTTTTCCTTCTGTCACCACTTGTGTAAAGTAAGGCAGAAGTATTTTAAATCAGTGGAGATGCCTTTGGTTTGGAAGTTGTTTAAATGAAAGGGGAAGCTGTTTCATTAAGATATATAGACTTAAATAGAAATAACTTCTATTTAAAAGTGACTTGTACCATATCTGAAGTAGTTGAAACTCTGTTTTGCCACATGAAGTTATAGCCCTCTTTGTTTTGGGTCAAAAGCTGTCTAATAAATCTTAATTGTTTTAATAGAGTACCAGCAATTCCTGGTATTCCAGGAAAGAGTAGGTAGTTCTCCAGTACAGATACTGTGGCCAGTCCCTGATTAGGAGTCTCAGTACCATTTAAAAAACAAAACCTGAAACAACAACAACAAAACTACAACCCAAACAACAAAACCAACCAAAAGAAACCCCACACACAACTAAAAAACCAAACCCCCTCCAAATAACCCAGCAAAAACTCCCCACAAAAAACCAAACCAAACCCGTGGGTGTTTTGCATCTACATGGAAAGGCAGTGACAGTGTGAGGATAATATTTCTCTCCAAGGTACAAACATTTACTTACCAAGGTCTGCAAGATTGCATAAGGCCAATAGATCAACATGGACAAGAGGTTCACTCTCTGCATAATCAGTTAATATTCTGACAAGTGATGTGATTACTCCTACCTTCACCAGCTCTTCCTGAAGATCCCCTGGTAACAATAAGCATAGAAGTTAAAGGAGATTAAATAGGGACCAATTAATCCAGTAAAAAGGGTGCAACTGTGATGCTTTGCAGCAAGATAGTCTGGTTCTTTCTCGCACTATTAAAGTTTGTACAGCTTTTGTGCTGTGAGTTCAGGCTAACGTGTGTGTGTGTGGAAATGCAGGTTCAAGATCAACTTTTGCTAAACCTCTTGGTTTCCCCTTTGGCTTGAGAAATTAAGCCACTGTAAAAATATATAAGGGCAATTGCATGAGCATCTCTGCTACTAGTGCAGCTTCTGAAGCGAGTTCTGATGGTCTGCATGTCTTGATACGTATCTGAAAACAGGCAGTTGGCTTATTTCTCCCAGGGAATGGGACTCTCAGCCTTATTAGCCTATGGTTGCCTTTGTTCTGAACCTTAGGGAAATGGCAGGGACTGGAACCCCAAGTAAAACATAGTTCTAGTGGCAGCTGCTTTCAGGGAGTGTTCTGACTCAAATGTCCATATACTTGCTTTGTGCAGGTTAGAATAATGTTTCTTTTTTTTTTTTTCCTACCTTCCCCCCCCATTATTTGCAAAACACAACACTTTATCAATACATGGGCTATTGTAAGTCACCAGTGGGAGGCAGGCTGCCTTAAAGTTGATCTGTGTGAAACATAGAATGTTTTAGGCTGGCAGGGACCTCTAGAGGTCATCCGGTCCAACCTCCCTACACAAGCAGGGACATCTCTACCTAGGGCAGGTTGCTCAGAGCCCCATCAAGCCTGGCCTTGAATGACTCCAGGGATGGGGCCTCCACCACCTCTCTGGAACTCATCCTCTTCTGGTTTTTTGAGTGTTAGTTGCTCAGCATGTAGGGAGTCTTGAAGTGACTGTATTCAAGGTATCTTTGGAATTGTTATAGGCTGACTCAGGTTCTCAACCAGGTGTAAATTCATGTGACTTAAGGGAAGTCAAAGTACAGCAAGTAAAAGTTAATTTGGTCCTGTTTCTGGTATGCTAACTACAGTTGTCTCTATCCACATGCAGAACTGTTGAGGAAAACACTGATAACTGTTCTCTTTCTCTTTGTAGTTTGTGTTGTACTGAATGAAAGCTTAATATGGAAAATTACTTCTGAGATTGCTAGGAGTTGTGACATACAAAGTAGGACTGTGAGGGTTGCTGAGCAGTACAGTGACACTGCTTTTGCAGCAGTGTTTTGCTGAGAGCTAGACTGCAACTTGGGTGACAGTGTGTATGAAAGACACCGGAAAATGTCTGGATGCTATTGTAACGTATACAATTGTAACTTAAATCAGGGAATCCCTGAAGTTAGTTTTTCTGAAGCAGATTTGCAGTATGGCTATATAATGCTGGTGTACAGTAATTGCATGAGCCTTGATGTAATCATAGGGGGAAATTGGTTTTGTTTTGTGGCATTCCTTGGCAAATACACGTAATTTGCAGAGAGCTAGTATAGAATCTATACCAGATGTGTGTCGTGCTTGGATTTCATAGGAACAACGCAGGAAGGCAAGCCAACATCTTTCTAGATAAAGCTACACAGGCCCACACTAGAAATGTAACAGAAGGCAAGTTGAAGGCAGAAGGGAATGGATAGAAGATGCTGTGTGAATGGTTCCGTATTACCTCCAGTATGCAATAAATTTTTTTGGTTTGGGAATTAAAGGTAAAAGGAAAAATCTTAAACTGTTGGGGTAAGTAAATGAAAAGGGTTTAATTCATGACACCAGCAGGCAAGTTAGTGCACTAGCTTCGTGGAAAAATCTGGAGCACAAAGATCTCCCATACACAAGCAGCAGGTCTTGCAGAAGACCATTTAACCATTCCTTGCATAGAGAAATATCTCAGTATCTTTTACGTGGGGGGTGGTGGTTTTTTTTTTTCCTGACACACTTTTTAAACAAGTGCTTTTCTTTATAGATGCTGTTATTACTTTCAGAGAAGACAAAGCCATTCAGGATTTGAGCCCAAGTTCTGTGAAACTGATTAAGATGTGTATGAGGCTCTGTTACTGTCATAGCTGCAGAGCAGTTCTGCCAACAGTGTGTCCCCTTGAAGTCAAAAATGTAGGGAGAAACCCTGGAGTTGAGGAGGTGTGTTTGGGATGCATTCAGCCTGGTGTCTGGCAGCTTTGTGACTTGTGTATTTAACTGGAGGCTGAAGTGTGTTGTGTGCTCAGGTCTCATAAAGTTACTATGAGTTACAGATTAGAATGCCTTACAAAATAATGCCTTGCTGCTAGGGAAAATAGGAGTTTCTCCAGTCTATACGTACGGTTATCGTAACAGATACGGCCAATAGCCCTCCCAGCATGAAGCAACATTTCTTGGTCTGTGCTTTCCAGCAAAGGTATCAAAGTTACAACCAGATCTGCTTCGATACATGGCTTCTTCATTTCCTCTGTGTAGGTAAAGAAGATGGACTTGTGTGGGTTTTTGTCACTTTGAAATAAAATAATCGCGGTTGCAAGAGCAAAAGCAGGCATGCAACAAAACTCAAAAGTGGAAACATACAGCTAATGTGCTGCAAGGTGCCTTGTATTAACACTTGAGTACAACATACCATTTTTGGCTATCTCTGAAAGCACCTGGGCTGCTTTCACCGCACATCGTGGATTGCCCTTCAGGATTTTTGCCAAGGTTAGGAAGATCCCACTCTCTCTGAGAAGTCTCAAGGATCTCTGCTCTGTAATGATAAGAGTGGTAACAATACCTGCAACTTTTTGGTTGGTTGGTTTGTTTTGTTTTACTGCTTTGTTTCCTAGAATTCTGAGAGGATGTCTGTGGAATCCAAGGTTCTGATTTAACGAGCTACTTAAAGCTGTCTCAGTTTAAATATATGGGAAGAGTCATCTGCTTGAATTGCAGCAAATATAGTTCTAGCTGATAATTTTGTTTCATGCTGAATTGAAGCACAGGTGGCAAAGCAGAGAGGAAAGCAGTTTTATCTTCTCTGACTATAAAAGGATGCTTGCATAAGGTATGGGAAGTCAGGGATTAAGATTCTATTCCTGAGATACGGCCCAGCAATTAATTTTGTAGGTAGGCACAAGGTATTTGATTAGACTAGGAATTGGAACAGTCAATTCCCTTGGCCTTTGTTTGTCAAAAATATGGCTAATTGTCCTTAAGGTAGTAAATCACCATATGCCAGGAGATTCAAATAAATATGGCTTTGTCATTTCAAGAGAATGTGCAGAGACCTTAAAGGCTTCTTTATGAGGAGACCAGGAATTACATTTTTAAATGCCTGAAATGATAGGTTCACACCAATTCAATCCTAGGAGTTTGTAGTAAATAGAGTATTAAATTTGGAATTTATCTGCAGCTTCAGGTGTATGAGGGAGCAGTAGCTTTTTCTGGTGACAGGTAGATTTGTGAATATACAGAGAGAAAGAAAAACAACGAAGCAGGCTGAGGACAGCTCTAGTTCAGCAGCAATTGCTGCTTGTAATACAGATTATCATAATAGAAGAAGGCATCCAGTGAATGCTTTTGGGGTTGTGCAAATGATTAAATAGTGATCTGGAGTGATACTTAGCTATCTTCAGTAAGAGCCAGGAGAATCCCATTCAGACTTTCAAGGATCTGATCTTCAGCTTGTGTGTCATCTCCACAGAGCTCAAGATACTCCAGGTGATGATTAAGGGTTTCTAAACAGAAGGGGATAGAAAAGTGGTAAGCCAGTATGGAAAACTATGCAATTTCTTACTGGTATTTCTTTTCAGTGACAACGACTGACCATAAGATCATCTCCTGAGGAGTCCAGATCTAAATGTGCTCATTAAATAACTCATCTAACCCAAGAGACTGAGGGCAAAGGCTCGGTCCATTTACTCAATGATCCTAGAGGTCCTTTCCAACCCTAATATTCTGTGATTTCTCAGACAGTACATAGCTCTTGTGCAGGCATAAACACGAAGAGAGAAACTCTACCCGAAAGAAGAAATTAACCTGTAACAACTGTGGCAGAGTTGGGTGGGGAGGAGAGAGGAAAAATTAGAGCCTCCAAATCAATCCTGTCCTTTCTCCATACCCCGTTATTGCAAGGATGGTACTTGCAGTTTAACCAGCTGTCTGTCTGCTCTGATAGTAGCCAGTAGCAGGCACTGAAAGACCGCAAGAACGAAACGCGTGTGATAACAGGCTTCTCCCTTAGTTTCTGGCAACCTCGTCCTTCAGAAATATGCCTACTATTTATATCCATGTGGCTTATACATTTTGATGACTTTTATTCCATAAATTTATATAATTACTCATTTAAGGTAATTCATACTTTTTATCTCCACAGCACAGTGACATTAAGTTCCACAGTTTCCCTCTTGTAAGGGGGAGGGACTCCCCTTGCTTTTGACACCTACAAAAAAAATCTTAAGGCTAATGGCCTTTGAGTTTCTGTAGTAAGAGAAGGGAATGATCCTTCTCTATTTGCTTTTCCCATGCTTGTCATGATTAAGCCATCTTTTCCCCATGTATATTTTTCTGAACTTGATGTGTCTCTATCTCAAGCTGTACAGGATAAGTTGTTTTTCTGTAATTCTCTATAGCCCATTTTAATTTTTTGAATCAAAAAACTCTTTGCCATTCTGCTATTTCTCAGTTATTTAGGAATGGCACAGATTTCATCAAAGGTAACCTCTTAGTAATTATGGCTCTCCATTGTGAAAGCAGTCTTTATTCTACCCCTCAGACTTCATCAGATAACCTCTCATATCCCAAGAGAGCTTAGATGGTAAACCTTGCTGAAAGGCTTGCAGAAATCCAAAAGCACTGTTAACAGTATGACCTTTATTCACCTTCTTGCCAGCTCCTTAAGAATATGTTTAGAGAGAGAGCCTGAGCATTACTTGCCTCCACAAAAGCCACATAGACTGTTCTTTTTTAACCCACGTTTGGTACTTTGGTGCTTTGCCATGAAGTATAGAAATCTGATCTCTGCATCCCTTGCAGCTGTTTTTATAAACTCCTGCCCCTTTTACTGCATTTCCACCCTGTTAATCCTGTAGTTGATTTAAATGGCATTCTGCATGTCACAATTAATGATTTGACATTGGTTTTTTTATTCCTTATAAACTTTGGGGAATAGCATCCAGTACTTGACAATTGGTTGCCATTTATTCTATTGACTAAATCACCTGCCATTTCAATCTCAAGGTTCCTTTATCCTCAAAACAAAAAGACCTAAAGTGATTGAAATGAATGCAAGAACTAATGCTGGAAAACTGGCTGGAGTAGTTAACTTACAGCAGAATATACTGGGAGGTGTTACTAAAACTAGTAAAACAGTATTTCTACTTCATAGCTATTTCACTGGAAAAAAAAAGTCATGAGTCTTGGCCCAGAAATTCTTCAACCAAGGATTAATAATTCATCATTTATTTTTGTTGCTTGATAGATTCACTGTTTTCTTTCTTTAATGTGTCCATTAAAATAAAATAAAATAGGATAAGTGAATTTAGTGCGTACAATAACTTACTTCAGAGTGACCAGAGATGTCTCGAGCTCTTACAGAGAGACGATGAATTATAGGGAGCGGAAGTAGAACCTAATTAAAGGCTTTGAGAAGAAAAATCCTCTGGCTTAAAAAAAAATTAAAAGCAGTTATTTAGGAACAATGACAATTTTGTGTTTGTGCTTTAAATGAAATGCCATCTTGAGAAAAATGGCTGGATTCATCAGGTTAAAAATCTGTATGGGGAGACCTCAGCATTTTTTATTACGAGTAAGAAACTGAGGCTGTTATCTGTTGATATCTCTTGGAAAGGCTTCATAGTTCAAGGTAACTATGTGTCTTCTACAGCCTCTTCAAAATCATGTGCTAAGAGCAACACAGGCTTAAAGTTGATAGATCAATGTGTTGTGGTTTTGGAGGGCTTTTTGGTTGTTTGGGTTTTTTTAATAGATGACTCTTGATTTGTTGCCTTTTGTCATTGGTGAAAACAGTCTGAAACTCCTGAAATAGATAATGTATAACAAGGATGTTTCCTTTGACCTGCTTAAAAAATTTGTCATCGATCACTAGTTTCCAGTTCTGTCCAGTTCTCCTGCCACAATTTGCTGAATAAATGTTTGCAAGAATCACAGACTGGTTTGGGTTGGAAGGGACCCTTCAAAGTCATCAAGTCCAACCCCCCTGCGGGGAGCAGGGACATCTGCAATCAGAGCAGGTTGCCCAGAGCCATGACCAACTTTATCTGGAATAGTTCCAGGGATGGGGCATCTACCACCTTGCTGGGCACCTTGGGCCAGGGTCTCACAACCCTCAGTGTAAAAAATGTTTTCCTTCTCTCTGATCTAAATCTCCCTCTTTCTGTTTAAAAGCATCAGCCCTTGTGTTAGTACAACAGGCCCTGCTCAAAAGTCTGTCCCCATCTTTCTGACAGGCCCTTTAAGTACTGAAAGGTCTCAGTAAGGTCTCTCTGGACCATGTCACTAAGCGCCTCATCCAATCTTTCCTTAAACACCTCCAGGGATGGTGACTCCACCACCTCTCTGGGACGTCCATTCCAGTGTTCTATCACCCCTTCTGTGAGGAAGGGCTTCCTAAGATCCAACCTGACCCTCCCCTGGCGCAGCTTCAGGCCATGCCCTCAAGGGCATGTAGAATGCAATTTTCTTACCCCCCCCCAAAAAAAAAAATCACCACAGTTGAATCAGCTTTGATCTTAAAGTAGATCTAGTGGAAGTGGGCAGAAGGCTACAACTGCTGAGACCAACATGAAATAAATCAGAAGCCTGTGAGAATTAATTTATCTAGGGAACTCTGACTTCATCCTTATCAAGACCCAAAATGTGTTGCCATGAGGTAATGCATTTAACTTCTAGTATTCTATCCTCTAATTAAAGCACTAGCAATATTTACAACTACCTTTCTAATACACTTAGGATATATAGGAAGATGAAAAGGTGACCGGAGCTCATACATTGGAGAAAATTATTTTACAGGGAACAGTCTCTGTTACTGGTCACTCTTTAGGCTGGTAGAGTGGTAATTAGAAATCTGGGTGCTTTGTTATTTCTCCAGGTAATAGATCAGTAGAGTATCACCATCTGCATAATGACAGACAAACTCCTTGTAAAATCCCTTTGGTTACAGTTTGTAGTGTTGTGAAATGAGTACCGTAAGCAGCAGAGTCGGCCAAGTAGCTGATTAAAGAACTGTTTTTATACAAGTCTTGCAGAAGGCAATTTTTAATGGTCTCAAAGACACCGAAACCTTTTCTCAGATACTCAGAATTTAATCGCATTGTATGTTATTTATGAAAACTTGATTAATTTGATCAACATGGGACTGATTTCTCAATAGTCATTGTCTTTAAGTCCGTGCTTCTGAAGTGGAATTGAAGCAGACACTGAAAGACACAATTATTTTTGTCAGGAGACAATAATAGTAGCACTCATACAGATCGTGCCTCAAATAATTGCCCAGAAAAGGGTATTTCTGTTTTGTGGAAAATTCTGGGTTGTTGACGTTTTGCTTTATCTCATGCTGGAACAAAATGTTGACATGGTGGGACTTCTTCAGGCAAAAGAAACAATTAGCTTCTTTTTCTTTTCTTTTCCTTTTTTTTTTTTTCATGTGGTTCTTCCCTAGCTGGGGGCTGCCTGGCATGCTGGCCTGCTGCCCGGCCAGCTGGTAGGCAAGCTGGAAAGAAACCAGCCAGGCCTAGCTTCTGAGGAGGGTTTTAGCAGAATAAACATGTTCTCAAGTAATATTTTTCATACTCCTAAATCAGCATTTCTATCAGAATATTGTTAAACAGCTTTAGTAATTCACTGTAGAAGTGGGGGAAATGGACTCAGGCCCTGGTTTGGAAAGGTCTAATTTTACTTTCTCCCTGATTACCTGCTGGGGTTTGAATTAAAAAATCTCTGGAGATTAAAGTACAAAAAGCTTTTTTCCCGAGCTGAAGGGCTAGATTATTAATTCATGCATAAATCTGTGCATCAGCTACTGAGTAGAGGAGCCTGACTTGCTGTGGAAGTTGACTTTTGATCATCCTGTTGAGAGCAGAAACAACAATGCAGAAAACATGCTATACCACAGTGATTTCACCTGGCTTCTGCAGTGGGGGAAAAGCCGTGAGGTGTGAGCTCTTTGGATCCTTTGGACAGTTGTGATGTCAATTCCTGGTGCAAGTTTTGACCTATCAAGTCCTGATGGAGTGAGGAAGGAGGAATCTCACACAGCTCTTTTTTTTTTTTTCTTCAGTGACTGATTACATCTTGCCCCCAAAACATCAATACCTTCAATACCTTATCTGCTTTTTTTTTTCTCTTCACTTTATAGCATTTCACATGGGAAGGAACAATTTTCTTCTTTTGTAGAGGAAATATAGACCCTATCTTGCAATACCAAATGCTGCATTGGGTATCATGTATTACTAGTTGTATCCTGAGCAGTCTGAAGCCAGTGTGATCCAATTTGTATGAGGGCTTGAAACACCTTACTCTGTCAAATGCCTCCCTTCACGTGTCTACTGCTGCCACTTCAGTCGTTTCACATACTAACTCTTCTGCCACTTATCTTTAGTATACTTTAGAAGATTCTTCCATGTGCTTTGATGATTATTATGTTTCAAAGCTGGAAAACAACTTAAGGTGTCTTTCCAGAACGTAAAGATGTGGCTGTTTACAATAGTTGTTCATTTAGCTCAGTTTGATGTCTCTGGTAATAGATGATTAAAGAACAGTGATAGAAGACAGTATGCATCATTACTAAAAGTTCAGAAAGTATACCAGGGAAATCAACTCCTTGGGGATTTTCTTTGCTGGAAGTTTCATCTTGTTTAATTGCACTTAAATTCACGGAAGTATTTATTTTGAAGTTGTTTGTAATTTAGCTTCCAGAACATAGACTGGTGATGAGTTGCTCAAAGTAATTTTGGATTGATAGACAAAACTCATTCTTGTGTTCTGTTGAAGTCATCCCCAGGGCAGGGAACAACACTGTTAAATATGTCCTTCCTTAAAGCTGTGGGATAAGAATCCATATTGATAAACTGCTGGAGTTCTGAAGGTCAGGAGTAGCTGGAAGTTGTAAGAGAAGTCCTGAAGAGACTGAAATGTCAAACCATAATACTGGAAAATAGCCGTCTAGCCATTTAAAAATAAATAGTAATTTTAAAAGTTGACCTGCATTCTTATTTGCATGGCTGCCTGCAAAATCATGTAGCTGTAAGCCTCCATTTTTTCACAGTTTGGTTTTTTTTTTTTAGTGTTCTTTCTTGAAATAACAAAAAAAGTAATTCCTGGTCTATGGCATTTCCCCTATAAACGTATGGGTAAAATGTGAGTTAGTAATAGTAGTAGAAGTGAGGTTCCAGGTCTCCTCATCTAGGAATTTGCTACTGTATTTACTTTATTATAAACATAAAGGTGTAAATTGGAGCTGGAGAAATCTAGAAGGGCTGGTGAGTGTAGGTGTGTTAAGAGCAAAGGAAGCGTGTACGGTTAAATGCTCACATTCCTGCTGGCTGTGAATGGTGCAGCTGTAGATTGCAGCAGTTTTGCTGCAACAAAAGAAAGCAAAAGCTGCTTCTTTTGACTTTGGTGGCCCTACCAGGGAAGGAAGGAGAAATTCAATTTGAGAGAAAGTTGGTTTTTTTTATTTTTTCCAGAGGTGAATTATTATATTTCATCTCTAGAAGGGTGTACAACTCTTTTGGGACTGAGCTGACATATTCTTTCCAATAGAACTATCTTATCTTGGTGCATGAAGTAAAGTATTGGAGGAACAGATCCTCCATCTCTTCAGACTTTCAAACCCATGGCAAGAAAATTGTCTGATAAATCAGATAAGCTATTATCTGTGTCTCCATGAAAAGCCACTTACGGCCATGTTAAAAGATATGTTTTGTGTCTTAGTCACTGCACTCAAGGATTATGAGATGTAGGGGAAAAATCATTAGATTAAAAAGGAGCTGGGGAGAGAATTTAAAACCGATATCCTAAGGATGAGAGAGACAATTATGAACAACTCCTCACCTGACTTTTTTTTTCTGCTCTTTCTATGAAGTGTTTTAGATTGCTCCTGTCTATTCTGTAGCCATAAAGAATTCACGCTAAAAGTAAATTCTAAGGATTCTTTTGATTGAGGTTTTTTTAACATTTTCTGCATTGACGTTCCTTGACAGAAAGCATCTGTGGATAAAAAAAAAGAATTCTACTTTCTGGACACATTTGTTTTATTAAAATTAGAAAAGAGAAAAAAAAAAAATATTTTGGAAACATTCTTGAAAGTTTGAGACAGCATTTTTGTGTGATTCCCTTGAATGCTCACTTGGTTTAATTAAGCTGAGCTGAGCTTAAGGCTCGATCCAGTGTGTATGGCAGCATGAGGCTGAAATCTAAAATGCACCCAACACTACTCTAAATTAATTCAGCCTGGGCAGTCGTGTAGTTTAAGGTGTCATGGGCATATATAGCCTTTGTACATTCCTTGCCCCTGCATCCCTCAGCAACCCTCTTCAGGGAGGGAAAGAGCAGGAATGGAGGGCTAGTTACAGGTTTGCCTAGAAGGCTGGAGCCACGTCGTTGCCTGGGACTTGAAAGCTCTGTGTCTGCTCAGTCTCAGAATCTGAAAAAGGACATATTTTTCCTGAACATCCTAAATACCCCGTTTACCTGACTATTAGTAAGTATTTTCAGTGTTAATGGCCAAATATGTTTAGTTTCGAAGCATGCTTTTAAAAATACCTGTTGCCAGTATGTGGGAAGCCCACTGTGTTGCCCACAAAAACTAGCCTTTGCTCATTGCTTTCACAGCCTTTCTGGATAGCACTGACCTGCTTTGAACTGCTTAGAGCATTGTTCAGTGCCTGTGATCCTGTGAGATGCACCTTTGAACACTTTACTGTTCAAAGAATGTAAGGATGCAGTGGGTTTTTAAGGAGATTTAGCCTGAGCTGCAGCTTGAAAGGATGATGAAGACAGGAATTTAAGCCTGGCTGGACAGTACATACAGTAATATTCTCTATTAATTGCAAGGATTTAAGAAAACTTTCTATAATTCACATCTAAAATTCTCTTAATTATCATAGATCAGCCAGGACAGCCATAAATACTCTTTCTTTAATGTGATCCCATGTGGCATTATTTTTTTGTCAAAAAAAGAAAGAAAGAAAAAAGAAAAGAGCACTTGGAGCCACCTAACAGCAAAGTAAAAAAAAAAACCCAGAACAGAAATGGGTCAAGATAAGGTTGGCTGGATACTGAGTGGTGAATTTTTAGTGCCCAAACAGCAGACATTAGACAGAAGAGCATTGCACGGGGTGGGGAGAAAAATGTGTGAGAGTGAGTTTACTCTGGTGTTGCTTTGTCTGTAAGTGCATCAGCTGGCTTTGGACTATTCTTTCTCTCTCAGCTGCTGATCACCACCACGCAGCCTTTACTTCTGAAGGCTTTCCTAGCATTCATCTGAGGTTTGGCCTGTGGTTTGTGCAGAAAGCCTAGTTGTCCTTTGGCCTTTGATGCCAGACCTCTTTCCAGACACATTCAGAGTAGGTATCAGATGAGAGGACAGAGGAGTCCGCTTCTGAGCAAGAGTTTTACTAACCATACGACTGCCCTGAATGGTGAAAGACACTTACTCTTTGAAAACCTGTGCATGGTTTTAACTTGAGCAAAGCATGAGTGAAGAACTAAAAAATATAAGCAGTTAAAGGAGTTGTAGAAATGTTGCATTATTTGGGTGGAAATTGCATCACTGAAGCTTAAGAGTTTGGCAGTGCAATGACTGAAGTACAAAGCTGTAAGTTCATGAATAAAAGCTTTGCTCTTTATTAAGAGTAAGACTCAGCTATGCTTCACATGATCAGAAGATACTTGATACTACTAATAGAGAAATTCAGGATCAGGGGAAAAGGCGCTGGTAAAAAGTGATACTGATATTTCTTGACATACATCGATACATAGTTGCTGGTGAGAAAAATGTCAATTGATTTTGAAGTGGAGATTGATTGGGAGGAGGAAAACAACTCTTTGGTTGGTTTGTTTGTGTTTTGGGTTGTTTGGTCTGTCTTGGGGGGGGTGTTTGGTTGGTTTGTTTGTTTTCTTCCAAATATATTCTTGAATGATTGGATTTCACCAAGGGGGGAATGCAAGGAAGAGTGTGGATGATGCTGTGCCCTGGGGAGTCAACAAGAAAAATAGCTGCAGAAGTCTGAAAACAGATAAGAGGAAAAAGTATGATTATCTGAGGATAACCTAAACCAGGTCAGTGAGATAAGTCGGAAGAAAGGCAGCCGAGTGCAATCAGGGAGAACATCTGTGCGGAAGAGATGACCCATAGCATGAGAAGCTGCTTAAATGTATTCTGCTAAGCTTACTCCTTTTTAGTGGGATGGAGAACAGCAGTAAAATTTGCTTTGGTGTAAAGGAATCAAAATGTTGTGATCTTGTATACAGGTATGTGCCTTCTTTCTAGATAGCTGCTAATTTAACAGTGGCTCTCAGTTCTTATAGAATAGGTCTGTTTGACACACGCCAGCTTTATACTCTAATGTTGAACCTGAGCTCCTAGATGATCTAATTTCTTATGCAAGACAAGGGGAACACCAGATGTTAGTAGTCAGGCTTGCAGGAATAGCAACAAATGTACTATGCTCAAAAGCAGTCACTAATGCACCTAAAAATTACATTTTCTCTGTGAACCCCAATTTGTGCTTGGGTCGTGTTTTTAGGTTTCTCTTTGTAAACAAGAGGTCAGGAAACTTGCTAGTTTAAATCAAAAGTTCAGCTTTTTCCATAGTTACTTAATTCTAGATGTTGATTTCACCAAGTATCGTGAACCATAGGGGTAAATTGTTAGAGCTGGCAAAGGTACCTACCGACCACAACAGTGTGAGCAGATAAGACATCAGACAAACTGTGACAGCTGGGTATAAACTGACTTCATTTATGGAAATGAGCAAAATCCTCCTGCCTTGCTTGCTCACTGGAGTTGTAGTTTTTTGCATTTGTTGTTAGTGATGGTGGTCTCTGACAGTACCTTTGATCACACAGTTAATATATGTTTTAAGTAGGTTATCTTTTACATGATGGGCTTGTTATTTGCTCACATTCTGTAGTTTTGCAGCACCTTTCCCTTTGGTGATTATGTGTGCATGGGAAGTAGGGCATAGTCCCAGCCAAACAGCATTCAATCTAATTTTCCTGGCTCCCTAAATTTAGCTTGAAGAGCTGTCAGTGGAGGAAAACCAATTAGACTCCATAGCAGAGAAAACACTAATTTCCTTTGGCTGACAGCTCCTACAAGGGTTTTTCAGCCAAGTAAAAGAACAGCTGAGGAAAAAAAAAGGCAGCCTTTGCGCCGGTATCAAAGCATCAGCCCGCTCCTCAACTATCCCTGCTAAACAGCCTGTTGGGAGCGTGGGTAGATGCTGGGGACTATAAACAGTGATAATAAAGCTGGTGGTGTCCGGACCGTGGCATGTGTTGCCATAAGAAAAGGTGTTGACAGATGTTGGAGGTACACCGCAGAAGGGTGGGCTGGATAGCTAGGAAGATGTGCCAACCCTGACTTCCAGCTGTCTGCTGTCTCTGCAGCGAAGCAGAGAAGTCTGATCTCTGGCCATGGCGATGCATGTAATCTGGTTCTCCAGAGGGACTCGTTGTGAAGCGGCTGGTTGGCTGTAGATGTTTCGGTCGGTGTATAGATATTGCTAGAGCGTGACGATGCAGAACTGAAGCCAGAATGTGAAGAGGGCATCGCCAGGTAGAGTCTAGAGTCTGGGACTGGCTGCACTGGGAAACCTAGCCACGTGGCATGGGTGATGGAGCAAGAGGGTCCCACCAGCAAGCCCAGTAGTGTGGGAGCTGTATGGGCAAATGACAAATAATGAGGCAAATATAATTGTTGACCTTTTGTGCCTGGACTCCACCTGAACAGGCAGGGCACAAAGGTACCACAGTCCTAAAATGATTGAACTTTTGGAGTATAATTAATGGTGGTTTTCTGTGCAAGGAAGCTTGCAGGCCTGAGCGTTTGTCTGTTCAACTTGTGTGTGACAAATGATGTTTGAGGCAGGTGTATCGTGTAGATTAGGAGGCTATAATACAAAGCTATATTGTCAGACTTGAAAGGATGTTCCTTTTTCCTTTGCTTCTCCAGTACCGTGCCAAAACCCAAAAAAGTGTATTACTGTAATTCTTGAAAGGACAGAGCTTTTGTGTGCAGCTCGTTCTCCACCTGTCTTGTCCTTGATAATTGCTTGTGTGACTCCACCCAAGATCTGGAATAAGTCACTGAGAGAGGAGGATGTTGTCTCTGCACTGTTGAGGAAGATACAGGTGCACATGATTCATGGGACAGTTAGTGAGGTTCCTTATTAGTCTTGGAGGTTTCCACAATAAGGCGGATGCGACTGGGAACTTGTTTAAATTCTGGTATTTTTTTTTCTGCAGGCGCTGCCTGAGGCTTTTGTAGTGTTCAGTATTATAGTGTCAATCCTGACATGTGTATTTGACCCATTTTATAACTTCATAGGGACGTGAAGATGATCCTTGGAAGATAGCCTTGGAGTCGATTGCATAGCGCGTGTGCCTAGGAATACTTTTTTCCTACTTAGTAAGCAAGGGGGGGGCTATTTTTATTCAGTGTGATACCTCATACTATAAAAAAGATCTGACACACATTTTGAAAATTATTGCCTTGCAAGATCTGTCACTGTCTAATACAAGTAACACGTTGCTATGGTATAAGGCATAGTTTTCAGAGCTCTGCTCCAAAACCTGAGTTGCTCAGCAGAATCTGATTATTGGTCCATCACTTCATCGATACCTATAAAGTGTTACTTCTGTGCTCTTTCCCAGTGGAGCAAGGATTGGATTTTAAAGGTATGTAGACAGGCACAGATGTCCTAACACTTCTGCAAATTCCATTTGGGCAATATTTTTGTTTGTTTTAACTGGGTTGTGTTGGCGACGGGGGTTTGAGCTTTACTGCACAAGTGGCGTTGCCTGTGCGTTGAAGCGGGGGCACGCAGGCAGAACTGGAATGCAGCCTGAGTTCCTCAGAGAACTTGCTTCTGGGACCTCCCAGTAACTGTTTTCTTAGGCCAAGTAAGAGGGTGATAATATCAAACAGTACTGGAAAGGGAGTGGGTTTATACAGACCTTGAGAAAACCCTGCTTGGATCAATGTAGTGATTTAAATGAAGCAGTTAGCGTATGTTCAGTTGTAAATCATTTTGGAATTCATGCCTACGATAGCTTCAGCCTATGGAAGTGAACATGGATAACTTCCACCTTGGGTGTGTTTTCCTGGGCAGAATGTTGCAGTGAGGTTTTCATGAACAAATTTAGGCTTACATAATGCTATGCAAGCTTTGAGAGTACCGAGAACTATCAGGTTCAAAGGTCTTTGCAGGTTCCTTCACTTTTATTTGCCTGAAGGGAACACAATCATTTGAAATTATCTAAGTCAGTTTTTTAATATCAAAACCATGTATCAAAGTGTATGGGAAGGCATTTGGAGAACTGAAGAAAAGGAAACTAATAAAGGGGGAAAGGAAGTGTCTGTGAACAAGCCATAGGATTCTTTTGCTCTGGTGGTCTTGTGCATTCTGGATTAAGTACTTTGTGACTCAATTGTTTTTTTCCTATTTTTCTACCTCTCTTGCACAGATAGGTTAAAGAATAATAAAATGCTTTTGATGAAATAGTTTTGAGGTGCTAGATGTTATAAAAAATAAGTTGAACAGTGCTGATTCCAAATGTTTATTTTATTTTATTTTATCTTGCCATCTTAGAAGTAAAATACTCTGTAACTTGTAACATTATTTCTTTGTTCTTTTTCTGTATAGATTTTATTTTAAATCTTCGCTAGGAAAAAAATCTTCCCCTCCCCAAAGTTGGATGTTGATATTAGAATAGTGAAAAGATAATTCAGCTCTTTCCAAGGGGCACTCTGTTGGCTTAACTTGCTTGTTTGTTTGTTTTTAAATGAAGATGGGGGGATTCCAAAGTATAGGAATTATAGTTTTAGGTGAAGGGATTATAAAAGTTATTTGGATTGGCATGGAGCAAGGAGAGGTGGGGGTTTTTCAGATTGTCATTGACCTTGTGATGTAAATAAGTGTTTAGAAACAAAAAAAGGAAAGATGGAAGCAGATAGTGAAGTGCTGCTGCTAGGGGCCTTCAACTGTCTTTTGTCAAGTGCGAGAGCTTTGTTTCACAAAGAACACCTGCCTGATACCATACTGAGAGACTGAGGAGTTTGATCAAAATCGTGCTGTTTGGGACCCTGTCTTCCCTTCTTCAGCCTGTACAGGTCAGGACAGCTTTATTGTATTTGGTGCAGTCTAGATTCTATTTCTACAGAACCAGAGTGGCTGAATTTCCATTAGGTACTGGAAAACAGCGAGCTCTGTTGACTCCAGTTTATTTAAGTGCATCTTATACAATGATTTAAAAATCTCTAAGGAAAAAAAAGAAGAAGTTTGAATTAAGAGCAGGAACTGTGGGATTCCCTTATGATATTGAAGTATAAAGAGTATAACGCTGTCGAAAGGGCAAGATGCCAGGGAATGCTGAGAACCACACACCCAAGGAATTTGTGATGGTGTCCAGGCTCGCTTTAACATTTTTAGTTGTTAAGGAAGGTAACACAGCTTACATCTAGAAATGGCCTGAATTGGTACATGCTTCTACAGGAATGAATGTGTCTTCTGAAAAGAAAAGTTTGATAGGTCTGCACTTAGAAGAGTAGGGGTTTCTGCTTGTCATTTATTATTCTCCTGTCCAAGGTTTCATGCATGGGGAGCAGAAACAGTGCTGTGACCAAACACATGCTGTAAAGAACTCTAACAGAAGGGGGAGTAAAAACTCGGAGACACGGCCATCAGATACCTCAAAAGACTAAGCCTTCTGAGCAGATCAATTGCAAAGTAGGACAGGTACCCGTAAACAGCATAGGAATAGAAGAAACAGTCCACCAAGTTCTTTTAAATCCGCCTGAATCACTGACCGAAAGTCATCCCTACAGAAATAATTCTGTACAAATAGAGCTGGTTTAGCCAGAATTAATAGCCGTGTAATACTGGTTTAGTCCTCCAGCATTTTGTGTCCATCTCTCAGGTGCTTTAAAAATAAATTTTCCCCTGCTTTTTTTATCAGTGTCCCAAAACTACTGCGACGTCTAACTTCATTTGATTAATTATCTAATTGACTAGGAAGATAATGACTCTAAATGGCTGCTCGGTTGCCATACCCCATTTAGAGACAGATTATTTCACCTTAAAACATGTTGAGTAATACTAGGATTAGTTCCACTGATGTCACGAGGTTTAATTGTGAAGTATGTTGCCATCATGTGAATGAAGGTGGTAGGCTGAATCCTTTGATCCAGTTACCTCATACCTTTTGAATGATCCGTAGAATAATGGAAATTTAAATCTCAAAGGTGTATTTTAAATCCAGTGTGAATGTCATTTCTTTCATATGGAAAGCTAAGTGCTTACCCTTTAGCTTTACCCAGGCTAAGAGCTGAGTCATAGAGAAACATTCAAAGGCCAGACCACTTAAATGCAGCTCCATTCTTTTCAGTAGCGCTCAACAAAGTGGAATAACTATAGAGAGGCACAGTAAGCAGCTTTGCTTTTAGGTAACTTGTGCCGTCGATAGAGAATGATGACTTTTAGTTCCCTTCAAAATGCTTATATTCATAAGAACTTAAAGTATTCCAATGCTTTAAGTTCGTTTTTCATTGCCATTCTCTTAATTTGCTAGCGGTCTCTAAACAAACCTTAATTGTCATGTGACTTTAGATGGTAAATACTTGAAATAGGACACACAAGAATTTCTGGTCACCTGTAACACTGCATTTATTATAGAACTACACTTCTATATTTAATTGATCCTAAATTAGTTTTCTATTTCTATCACATACATTTGCAGTTCCTATATGAGAAAATTAATCACATCCTGGAGATCATATCTGTCTATAGTTAACAAGAATTTTACTTACCCATAAAAACTGTATCTCTTCAGAGAGGGACGATAAAGAATAGCTGATCTGTACTGTGAGCCTTTGTCCTTTACAGCTAGCAAGCTGTGAATGAGGGAGGATATTTTATGGCTTTCAAGCTGATGAGCAGCCCACAGCATGCTCACTCTTTTCTCCTCCTGTCTTTTTCTGTGACCCTGTTCTTCAAATGCGTCTAATACTCCGTAATTACTTAATCCTCTGCCGCTGCTTGCGTTTCCAGTTCTTAGATGTCATTAACGGAAATGGAAACACAGTAATTGTCATGCTGGGAGATTAACTTTCAGATCTTCAAAATAATTTATATTGTTTGCTACTGTCATTCAGAAGAGTGATTACTGAATCTAGTAAGGAAGAGATTTCTGAGACCAGATCCCTCATTGGCATCTGGGTACACCAGCCAGGTTTAAAGAAAATGTTTGGCTCCTAGAAGGTTCTCCTAAAGTCTAGCCAAGCTATATCAATGCCTGAAGCTTACCGGGTGGATGCTGAGTGTTTGACAAAGCCTGATCCAAACTCATCTTACTCTGCTTCCCATTCGCCTTTCAAGTTTGTGTGGCCAAAAACATATGGGAATATTTTTTTTTTCTTCCATAAAGATTAGAATCTGAAGCTGCCATCTCTGGCAGGTTTTGATGAAATAGAATGTTGTTGTTTGGGGGTTTTTTTTCTGTTTGGTTTTTTTTTTATAGTATCTTTTTTTTATGCTTATGAAAAAACAATGCTGTTTTTCAAACAGTAGTTTCAAAAATGTACTCTTTTTTTGTTGTTGTTGTTCTGCCTTTTTCAGCCCACTTTATTGGAAAGTTGAACCTCTAACAAATAAGAGGCACTTACAGGATGGCTTATGAAGTATGTGCTGTGTTCTGTTCGGGATGCATTACAACCCCCTAGCAGTGCTGCAGTATGAGCTAGAGGAAAAGCTGACTGCCAGCTAATACTATTTAAAGATTGTTCCAGTAAGCAGGTTGAGCTTCCCAGTGTGGTGCTGCCTGGTGGTGGCTGTGTATCATGGTGTTTGTGGTAGTAGCAGTAGGCTCCAAATCTGTAGCATTCTAAAACTTCACTGCACTGTGGAGTTATAATCGCTGTGGTGATTATAACACTGGAGGGAGTTTAAATTGCTGACACTTAAAGATAAAAAGCGATCTGATAATGAGTTTGGAGCCTGAGGATCCTGTTAAGGAGGTTGGGATGTTTTACTGACTCTCTGGCTAGATAATAAAAAAGCTGGTCCCTTTGTCTGGGCCTATGGAGAGGGAGGGTGAGCTGAATGCTTTCTGGAATTTTTTTTCTCTTGTAATAGCATGTTTTGCCAAGTTGCAAATGAATTTGAATGTAGAAGTCCTAAGGTAAAGATTGCTGCATTACATCTGGTAGTGGGGAAAATTGCTTATGTCTGTATCAGTTGTTTACATTGTCACATTCGGGAAGAAAAAAGTGGTTTACAGATACAGCATGTATATTTGACTGCTTAAAAGGGGCCAAGATCAGCCATGGATTAAGCTACTTGTCACAAAATGGTGACCCCTTCTTCCCAGTTCAGGAATTGAGAAGATGAGTTGGTTCTTGACCACTTTTGGGTATCAGAAGTACTGCTGTTCATTGTACTGTAGGTCAAGTACTGCTGTTCATTGAGATTAGAGCGCGGACCGAGTCTTAAGCAGGATTGCCTTGTGCTGTCAGCATGGGCAGAGATGGTGATATTTCTGAAAGGCAAGAGGGGTGAATGTTAAGCCTTTTTTATGGGCAGACATTGTAAACTGTGAAGCCCCAAAAGGGAGAAAATATAAAGTACAGAGGGAACAAATAGGTGGTGTTACTGCAGTATTAAGTATGCCAGGTGCATCCAACCTCCAGAGGGGCCAGTTCCAGTGTCTTTTGAAGTCAAAGGGAATTTTTTCAAATGAACGCTGGATCAGGCTCATGGATATGTAGAAAATGGAATAATAATAATAATGGAAAAAAAACCAACAAAGAAATAAACCAAACCAACCAACTTTCCACTGTGAAAGAATGAAGACAAAAAGGAAACAAAATGAGGTATACAGCAAGTGGGTGAAGACAAGTAAGAAATCTCATCAGATAAACTCATTTTCAGTGTCATTCATCATCTTGCTGCAGTGAATACTAATGAGAAAACAGAGGTTCATAATATTGCACAAAGCACTGACAAGCAGCCAGGTATGGAAATCCTGTGCCAAATGAACTGTGACTTTTATATGTGAACTAATCAGTTACAAAGATTATGGCAAAATAAGACAGTGTGTGAATCCAAATTTATAGAACAGCACTGTCAAGCTGAAATGCTCTTGCTGTTTGAATAGAATCCTGCAAACCCATTGCAAAGAACACTGCAGAAGGTTATTTCCAGCACTGGGTGCTGATTTTGCTAGGTGCTGTACAAATGCAGTTTTTGTGCTGGGCGAGTTTACAACCAAACTGAAAAATCAGAAAATATCTTGTCAGTAACTTGGTGGAGGATCAGTGGCAGAGGTGGTAAGAGGACCCAGTGGTATTCCTCAGGTGAAGGATGCCCAAGCTCTGCTCTGGTGAAGTGGGAGCTACTCAGTACTGCTGAGAGGGACAGTGTGCTTGGGTGTGAGACTGGCCGTGTGCCTGTACAGTTTCTGAAATGAAGTTTGAGTCACCAGGGCCCCTGCCTAGGGTACCTGAGGTAGGTTTATACCTCCTTTTCTAGACATCTTTGCTCTGCATATGCCAATCTTTTTCAGCAAAAGAAATTACCTAAAACAAAGAGAGGACTGTCTGTCTTTCTTAGTTGATGGATTGCTTTAAGTTAATCTAATATTCTGCATTGTGATATATCTCATTTGAAGAGTAATACACTGCTTTAATTTTTTACAAGGTGGAAATGTGGTTCATTTGATCGTGGCTTCAATTAAACTGGCCTCTTTTAGGGAAAAAAAAAAGTGGACAGTGGATACCTGTGTCAATCTAAGCAGAAAAATACCAGAAAAAGACTTACTGGAAAGGACTCTTTACATTGGGGAATATACAGTGCTTCCCCATATGGTAGTTTTTCTCATCTGCTTTTGAATCCTAGTGAAAGGGTATTTTAGTCTGATTCACAGGTCTAGTAGATACAGTTATTTTGAGGAAAACCCTAAGATTTTTAGAAAAGGAACTCTTATAAGCTTACTTGCTCAGCATGAAGTTTCTGTAACTATGATGAAAATAAACCTAACAGAACAGAAGGGAAAGTGGAGGAGTTAGAGCAGAGGGTGAATGTATCATAGAGTAGAGCTGGAAGCTGTGGTCGTGCTTCAGCAAACTTTTTTGGGGAAGGAATTGGAAATAAGCTGATCTACAAGATCCCATTAAGATCCCCAGTGAGTGCCATCTCAGAGGGAGTAGTGCACAACATGACAGTGCTATGAGAGATGTGGCAGCAGCTGTCCCAGCATGCTGCAGTGCTGCTCTAGCTGGGTAGAGGACATGAAAGATTTATTGCTCTCTGCAATTCGTATTACTCTGAAGTACTTTGATGGAGAATCCATATTAGCAAATACCATTACTGGGCTTAGAGGTATACTTTTGATTTATTATGAAAAGAATTATTTATTCTTATCTATAAAAGCAAGAAGTAACCATAGTTCCTGGAAAGTAGATCCCACTTCTCCTATGCTCTGAATTTACTGTACGTATTTCTGTGCACGTTGGTTGTGACCTGAGCGTGTTGTTTGTCTTGAATTTCTTGATGTTGTACAAATATCTTGTAACTCCAGCCCTGAATGGGGTACACGTATCCCCAAATACAGGACAAAGTTCCTTTATGTATCTTGAGCACTTTGGTCCTAATGCACATCCTGGAGATGAATTTTGTGCGTATTTAGGGGCCATGTTTCATCAGGGTTATATTGGGATGCACCTAATAGTCAGGTTCTCAAATTAAGTGCAGTATTTTCTAATGGCAAAAAAGAACTTGTCAATGAAAGAGTGTATGAATTGCTGCCACCGCTGCTTCTTTTCAGGCAGTTTTTACCAGTACACCCTCAATATTATGAGAATAATTTGGCTACCAAAAGCTCATCTACCCATTAGAAAGTCATGGGGGAGGAACACCACCAGGTACTAGTACAGGTTAGGGGTAGACCAGATGGAAAGCAGCCCCATGGAGAGACACCTTGGTGTCCTGGTGGACAGTAAATTATCTGCAGAACAGCAGTGTGCCCTTGTGGCCAGGAAGGCCAATGGTCTCCTGGGGTGCACACAACTAGAGTATTGTGTCCAGTTCTGGGCTCCCCAGTTCAAGAGGGGCAGGGAGATACTACACTGAGTCCACTGGAGAGCTACAAAGATGCTGAAGGGACTGGAACATCTCTTCTGAGGAAAGGCTGAGAGATCTGGGGCTGTTTAGGCTGGAGAAGTCTGAGAAGGGGATCTTATCTACCATTTCCAAATAGCTGAAGGGTGGGGATCAAGTAGAAGGGGCCAGTCTCTTTTCAGTAGTGCCCTGTGATAGGATGAGAGGTAATGGTAGCAAGGGGAAACACAGGAAAATCCACTTCAACATAAGGAAAAATCTTCCTCGCTGTAAGAGTAACAGAGCCTGGAACAGGCTGCTCAGAGAGGTTGTGGAGTCTCCTTCTCTGGAGACTTTCAAGCCCCACCTGCATCTGTTCGTGTGTGGCCTGCCCTGGGTGTTCCTGCACTGGCAGGGGAGTTGGACTCGGTGATCTCCGGAGATCCCTTCCAACCCCTACCATTCTATGACTTTATGAAACTAAGGCAGTGGTCCATCAGAATACATATTTCACTTTCAGACTGACTGAAGTGGTTATTCCTAATCAATTAAAAGCACCAAACATGCTCATAGTGGAGACACTCCTACCAGAGATTTTGAGTTGCTGAAAAATGGATAGCATTCATTTGGAGCCATGGTTCAGTGGAAATGAGTTCAACTGGCCGTGACATCTCTGTGGACCTCTTTTAATTTGTCTGCCAAAAAAAGGTGATTGCCTCTCCTTCTTTATGTATAATGAAGCGTCCCCCTTATTTTAGAGATACAATCTTTAAACTTTGGCTCATTAAAGTTTTTCTCTTGTTATTTTCAGGTTATATGTTTGGTGGGGTTTGTTTGGTGGTTTTGTTTGGGATTTTTTGGACTTTTTTGTCACGTGTCCACATTATAAATTTTATCTTTCTCCGGAGTAGGGTCTTCCATCATATGTAAACATGGAGGTGACGATAAGTTGATAATAAAGTTGTAGTAATTTGTTCTTGTGTTGTACAAATGTGCTTTTTGTATAAAGCATCGTCCAGAGTCCGAGATGCATTTAATGCCATGCAGTTCTGAGCAGGTTAGTTAGTAATCATATTTACTTGGAAAAGTGGTATCTATACCTGCTGTAGACTGACCAAGAGCCTTAGAGAATACCTCTAGGCAACATCTTTGCTGAAGACCAAAATACTTCTAAGAGTCTGCTTATGAGTATCTACTGAGATGAGTAAGGGCCGATGTTATAAACTCTTTTCTAATCCTTTCAGTGTTCATGTTGTGACAATGAATAATCAGAATGATTACAAGAAAAAGTGTGCTGACCAAAATGATGAAAAATAAGATGTAGAAAATAATAGTATCTTTTAGCAAATAATGTGTTAAGTATGAAAATCTGGATTTACTACTCAAGATGGTATTTGTTTCCTGTACCATCTTTACTACTTGAATGCAAACTGCAGTTCTTGAGGGACAGGAGTGTTGTCCTTTTCTGTGCATTCAAGAAGTACCCAGATCTTTCAAGCTTATTCATTTTTCAATAGTTTTGTCAGTCTTTGTTTTGTCTTGCTGAAATTTTTATGTACCACTTACTGCTTCCTGTTTTGTGTGGTGCTGGTACACATACACCCACAGATTTTTTTATGCTTTTTAGTACAGAATAAAAATATTAAATGGAAATGAAAAAGCAGCATATACTTGTCAGCCTGAATTTCTTCAGCTGAGAAAATACTACCACCATTGTCCTTCCTTTTCCTTGACTTGCATATCAAAGCAGCCTATCTGGAGTTTTTCTATGACGGGTAAAGAGCTGAAGGAATTGAAGTCTCCGATTTTGGGAACCAGAAAGAAACTCTCATTTTTATGAACAAGCAGACAAAAAAATACCAATCTTTTCAGTCCTCATTTTAAAGAGATTATTCTGGAAGGCAAAGCAATGACTAACAGGAATAGATGTGGTAGTTTGTGATCGTGGCTGAATTTAATTTCAGTCAGGAAGCTTGCATGTGAAGATTCCAGTTGGTGGTAACGATGTAATACTCTGGTTTCTTATTTTGTGTGAGTCAGTTTTACAAGGCCCACATAACAACATTGCTTAGAGTTGTCAAAACACTATTCCCCACCTTGTTTGGTGTTGTAGCGGTGTCACAGAAGAACTTTAGATTAATTCAAAGTCAGAAGCACCATTAGTCTAAGGATGATGGCCAAATTACTGTGAGCTAAAGAGCAGCTCTAACCCACGCATACTGGATTTGGATTTATTAACGTTTTAAGGAGCAGTGCTGGGACAAAATGGCCGCTGTTGCTTCAGTCCAGAAGGTCAGTCACACTTTTGAGTTTCACTTCTAATTTAGGAGTCTTGTACTTCTGTTGTACTGGACCAGCACAAGACTTCATTTTGATCTCATTTCTTACTATTGTATATGTTTATTTGAAAGTCTGGCAGTTGAGTACCGGGGCTGCCAGTGGAAGTCCTCAGGCTGCTTGAAAGGCCTTTGCGCCTCTGGAGCTGCTTCTGACTTGCTCTGTGGTAAAACTTATTTCTTGGCAGTTTTTAGCTGAAGGGATTTAAACAGGGTTAACACTTCCCTGGAATATTCAGTGTCTTACTAATTAGGCAGTGGCTAAACTGATTTGTAGTGAATTGGAAATCTGTGAATTGCATTAAGGTAATAAAACCTACGCAGCCTTAATGTGTGTGCTCCTGAGCTCTGCTCAGTGGGGCAAGATCTGTGGACCTGTGTGACCAAAGGACAAGTATAATTATTAACTAGTGCAACCTTCTTTTACCTAGGAATCCTTTATTATCATTAATACAGGCCAGGTTTCCATTCCTTGATTCTCTTCCTGTAATGTTTAGCACAGGTGAGATCCAAGTTTGTCCTTGGTTCACTGTGAGGTTTTATTTATATTAAAACGGGGGGGGG
>JANIJG010021172.1:129202-156473 GCA_024611175.1 Megaceryle torquata
GTGAATGTGGGACGGAGGGGGGGGGGGGGGGGCGGCGGGCGCAGGACATGTCATGTCCTTCTAATATAACTCATTTTTAAATCCTTCCTCCCTCAGGACAATGGTCAAGAAACTTTCTGAGAGAAAAATTAGTGAACTTCTTAATTCCTTTTCCCAGGCTGTAAGAGGTTAGGCCCCTTAGACCTATAACAGACGCTCTCTGTTAACCCCCCTCCCTCCTCAAAGGGGAAGAGAAAGGGAATAAGGGAGAGAGACTCAGCCATTAGAAAAGGAAACTAGAACAGCTTGAAGGAAAATGAAAATAATAATAAAAGAATCAAATATATACAAATAGATACAAACCCAATATTGAACCTGACCCCCCCCCCCAATGGGAATTCCATCAGTGTCACCACTGGTCCGGTGGAGCAGGCACCGGGGGTCCCAGGCTGGGCCCCGCAGCAGATGGGAGCTGTGTTCAGTGGCTGGATTCTGGTACCGGATTCAGGAACACACTGTTTGGGATCGAAGGCAAAAAGAGAGAGGAGAAGAGCCCTGAGCAAGACACCTTCCAAATCCCTCAGCTTTAAACCAAATATGACATATCTGTGCTGGAATCCCTCGCTGGTCAGTCTGGGGTCCCCTGCCCTGTCCCCTCCTCCCTGCAGGTGCCGCCTTTCACTTTCTGCACCCCCCAGTGTGGTTCACAAGATCCAGCAGTGGCCTTGGTCTGCACCCCAACCCTTGGTAGTGACTCTGCCCATGGGGTGTTCTCACTGCTGGCAGCAGACACTGCCTGGGCAAACAGGCTGCTGACTGCAGACAGTGCAGGGAGTTAGAAGAACTGAACTGAGAAGTAAAATCACTGACCAGAATCAGTTATGTTCTCACCCAAACCAGGACAGAGACTAAGGAGTGGCCTAAAGAAATATAGGTGGTGATCTGGAGGGTAACTGAGCAAATCCCTTCTTTAGGAGAACTGCTCTGCCATTATGCACTTGCAAAATATTCTGGGTGTTGGCTATACCAGGCAGATTTAAAATTAGCCATAGATTTTTATTTTTTTTTATTCTTCCCATCTGGTTCAGTAAAAAGAAATGTTATGAGGCAAATTATGTTACGATAGCAGCTGGCTGCGCAACACCAATTTGGTTTCAAAAAGTCTTTTAAGGTTGTGATATTTCATTTCCTTCTACTTTGGGAAGATTTTTGGCTTAATCTTTTATGTTTCCACAACCAGAGCTGTACTGGGGTGTCACCTCTGTAATGGAAACATTGGGATTTCAATTAGAAGACTGTGCATACATAGCCAACTAGGCTGGTAAAACTAGTTTTGGAATGGGCAAATGTTCACCTCTGTTCTGGTCACATCTGCTGAGAGTAGGTTTTAAATGGGAATTCATCCAGGTACATCAAAGGCTTCAATTTTAGTGCTGGAGCAATGAGAATGTTTCCCTTTCATAGCTAGGCCTATCCCCCAACCACCATTTTTCTAATTAAATGTTTATTGCTAAGTCTCCGAACTATTTAGGTTTTCACAGAACTTTTAAAGTCAAAACCATTCCCATAATCTCTAATTATTACCATCCATGTGTGACAGCATATACAGCACAAAAGGAAAGCTAAATCCTGCTTTCTACAAGTAGAACATTTATTGTTCAAGTCAAAGGTTTAAAAGCAGGCACAGATTCAGTTGTTTGTACTTTATCTCTGTCGGGCTCAGAGAACTCATATTTGACTCCAGTATTCAAATGCTATAATAAGTAACATCAGTGAAATATTCAGTATCTCTTATGCCCCTTTTTAATTACCTATTGTTATATAAATCCTGCTGGTTTTTTTTCATTTTATAATGGAGATCAAAGGAACTTCTTCACTGCTGAGATTAATTTTTGGTGTCAGTTCTTTTCTTGGGTCCTTGGAGTATTTGAGGATGTGCCTCCTATAGTTTTCATTAATAGCTGGGCTTTTTAGGCTGATTCTCCTTCAGTTGCCTGTGCTGAGGCTTCAGAGACAGAGCCAAACATCATGGAAGTCTGGATCTTGGTTGCATTTTCAGAATTTCCACCTGTCCAGCACCTGTTGTCCTTAAGCCAGGAAGGGATCCCTCTAGTAGAAGTGTTTCTGATTGCAGATTCAGATTATAGTATTACTTTTGTGGTTAAAATATGGAATCTTTCTTGATTAAGCCAGCATGTAGTCTATTTTGGTTTTAGTTCATTACACTGTTAGCTCTTCCATTCTCCCCCCTTTTTTTTTTAAATGCAGCTCTGACTTGAGAATTACTTCCTGTATTAACCATCTGCACCTTTCTGCAGCTTGCTTTTTTTTTTCTAAGTAGGCTGTTTTGTCCCTGTTCTATATACTGAATGTCCAGAGAATGCAAATACCGTCCATCTTGCTCTATGGGGGACTTTATTTTCAGAAAATCAGAAGTTTCAATGCAACAGGTTTGTAATGGAACAGTAACAGCTAAAGAAATGTGATCTCTGAATATATCTGTTGGATTATATGAAAAAAGGCTGAAATAGAAAGGAAGAAAATGCATCCAGTGGCAGTCTCAAGGACCCTGTCTTCTCTTTAGCTGAGCCAAACTCTTTGGGGTCTGTGTGAAGGGCCCGGAGTGAAGTTGGGGTGGTTCAAATTCCTGTGTAGCCCAGAGAAGTCTCGAGGCTGCTACAGTGCTCTGCCTTACTTTTTCTTGGCCCAGAAGGACTTGGTTATATACTTTTTTTTTTTTTTTGCTCTAAATAACCCATCTGTTCCCTAGCATCCTGCTGATGCCTTGCAGCTTGCCCTTCAGCTGGTATGTTTGCTTGTTTTTGCGAGCTGCTGCATAGGCTGTGCAGAGGGACACAGCCTATGGGATGGGGAGTCCTTTGGAAACCAGCTGTGCTGGTTGTAGGGCCCCTGTGGCTTCCAGAGAGTTGTATCAGTGATAAGAATTTGGCCTGTATTTCCCTATTCCCCTACATATCACATAACACTCCCTTGTACTTACTGGGCTTTTTTCATAGAAGATGATAGTGTCTGATCCCATTTCTTCAGTGACCTACAAAGCTTTTTAATATTTCACACTCTAGCTAATCCCTTTGATTTTTACTAGAGTTGACTATACAGCATAAAGTTAAGTGCTTGCTTCAGTCTATATTTTCATTAACAGCAGGACCAACAAACGAAGGAAACTCTGCTGGTGACAAATCTGCAAGCAAATCCAATAAGTTTTAGAGAGGGAGAGAAATCTGCTTTGTTTTCATTTCTGTAATAGTTATGGTTATAAGGATTATTACTTTATATGATCAGAGTAAAGACTAAATAAAACTATCAGCACAAGTACAGCATTACTCCAGTGCCTTCTGGCAGTTATCATGTTTAAGTGCTAACTTCTCTCTGTTATTTGGTGACAACTCCACTTGAGAGCAGGCTGTCTCACTCTTGGGTGAGTTTATAGGTTCATAGTAAATAAGCCAGAAGGGACAATTAGATCATCTTGATCATCACAGGCCATTAAAACTTCACCCAGTTATCCAGGTAGCATTTGTTTCTAAGTCTGCATATAATATATCTATGACCTTTCTGAATTCCATAAGAGAAAACAGAGTGGCTTTGTGGGGGTTGCTGGAGCACTCTATCATTTAGAATTGATGGTTATTTTAGTTTGTAAAGAATTGTTTGTGGTACTAGTAGAGAAAAATTGAATATTTCCAGCTAACCTAGGCCTTAAGCTTCATGTTAGTACATGACTAGTCTCACTGTGAAACTAATGGTTATTAGCATAATTTAATCAAAGGAGATGCTTGTATCATAAAATGCAACTTACTGGATGACTCAGTTGAAACTCCTAAGAGTACAGTTGTAAAAATTCCTCCCTCTAGTAAATAGATTGTATTTCACCAGTCAAATCAGAGGGTCCAGATCTCCCTCCGTAGCTCAGGCTCTGAGCCAGATTGCAGTTTATTATGCTAACTATGAGAATGCAAGACTGACTACATTTCCTGATGGCTCACCTTTACTTTCATAAACTGATCTGATCTACCTGCTTGCTCTCTGCTCTTGTGAGGAATAAACCTGTTCTGCCTACCAGGTGTAGCTGGGAGATAGCACCACACTCAAGGGCAGTGTAAGTCCAGCCTTTAATGGGAGGGCCAATGGCTGGCATGGAGAACTGGCCCCAGGTTGCACAGGCAGTGGTCATAAGGTGGTGTACCAGCCTGGCCTGGACACTAGAGTTGTGAGAGGAGGACTGAAAGAAGGCTGAGGAAAAACCAATTAGTTTCTTTGTAATTTGGATCACAACATGCAGAATGGTAGCAGTACGCTGTCTCCCACCCCAGTGACACACTCATTGCCTGATGGTAGCATAAAGAATTCTAGGATGAGAAAATAAGATTATTTGGTAATTTGAGATAATGTTACTTTTGGAAATATCAGAATAACCTCTTGAGTGGATGTAGGTGTTTAAGGTGACTTAGTAAAATGAAAGAAAGACCTGGAGCAATAACCCTAACCTGTTCAAATCCATTATTACCTAATAATGGCTAGAAAATTTGACCAGCATGTGGTAGGTGTCTCTTTGCAGGAACTAACTTGTATAGTACAGTGGCAGTTTTTCCAAAGGAAGAGGTTCTGTAGGAAGAAATTCCTCAATCACCTGAGGGCTTTAATCATTTTGTGGCCAAATTATATAATGTATTCAATACTAATGTATTACCTCTGCATGGGTCATGGGGAGTGTAGAGGGGCTCATCTTCTTGTTGGGATTCCCCAGGGACAGTACAGTCTTCTGCTGCAGTGAGAGGAGCAGGGATGAGTTTACTTGAGCTGGTCCTCTTGCTCAGGAGGTGTAGCTACTGACAGTGGATAGAGGCTTAGCGCAGAAACCTAAAATGCAGAAGTTTACAAGAAAGGAGAAAACTGCACCGTCTGGCACTGCTGGAAGAGAATGCGAAGGTGACTTATCACGACTGAGGATATGACAAGAGAAGATAGAATGAGGAAAAATAGAGCTGCTCTTACTTTGTAAATCCACAGTAAGAGATTGATAGGGGCACATCCCTATTGTGAAACTTGGATCTGGCATGATTTTGCAAATAACATTTGAAGAGTGTATTTTCTGTCAGGTGAATGGAGCACAGACACAAATGCCAAAGCTGCTAAGGTTTGTATTGTGAAGTCCGTAGGCTTAATCCAGGTATTGTGGTTTGAAACTGTGAAGGTGATTAGAGTTTAAAAATAAAAAAGTAAAATAAAGTCAGTTTCAGCAATGTCCTGAGCTGTTCTTTGTCCCACCGTATGTGGAGAAGATCTTAAAAAGGCTATGAAGTAACAGGAAAGGATTATCAGAATTTTTTAGTTACTGCTCTTTGAACCTTTTGAACAGCATCTCAGTGTTAAGACGTGGAAAATGCTGAATGTGACCTGCAGCAGATAATTAGGGGGTTTTCTTGGCTGAGGTTTTAGCACCTTAGGTTGGGGGTAGCAAGTGGAGCTGAAAATTAAAGGGCTTTGAAGAACAATACGATGCCAAAAGTGTTTATGGATTTTTCTACCTGACCCTTGAAAACAAAGAAAAGGCTGGCTTCCTAGGGTGAGTGAAATATTAATAAACGAAACAAAAAACCAACAAACCCACCAGAAATCATCACAAGCTTGTTGATATAATTCAGAATGGCAACTAGATTTGTCTAGCTGGACTGTTGAAAAAAGTGAAACAGTCAAAAGAAATCCTATGTAGTCCAAATGCAGAATATGCTCTGCCTTTTTAAAATCTGTAGGATTTTATTGCCAACAAAGATGACAAGAAGTGGCTTAAATGGGCAAAATGCCCTAAAGGAAAAAACCATCCTTGCATGCTGCCACTAAAGCAAGATATTTTATATAAAATTTATATAAAGCAGACAAGTCATTTAAATAATTAAAACTTTTCCTATTGGTGGCCTTCAGTTACAGAAGTGATCAATTTATCTGCCATAAGGCAGTGTCTAATATGATGTGAAGTTGAGATGACTGCTGCATTATACATAATGCAGCTAAATTCTACCAGGGAGTATATTAAAGAAAATTAGCTCTCACATGATACATTTTGATGCACTTACAGTTAGATGGAAAAAGGTGAACTTACTGAGCATCTTCATAAGTTAATATAGATCTGTGAGGAGAAAGTCACATAATTGAGAGTGTGCTATCTCTTGGGTAGCTCATTGTAATGAATTTCATTGAAAATGTACCAAACGCTGGAATAATTTCATGTAGCAATTAGGTCATGGAATCCAAAGGTCTCCTGGGCTTTGCAGATAAACAAAGCAAATACTTCATGTGAAGGAGAATATTAAATTCCTCCTTAAAGATACGTATCCTGTCATTGTGCAGACATCTGGGCCTTGGAAAGGTGTGTGCTGAGGGGCCAGGGAAGAAGAGCAGCCTCTACCAGTATTCTTTCAGTAGCTGTCTATACTTGCACTCTCATCCTAGGTTGAGACTAAACTTAAAGTTGACAAACTTGTATTAACCCCAGACCTTTGTACTGTAGGTCAGAATTTCAAATATCTACTATCAGGTTGAAAAATTGGAGTGCTGCCCTTTCTACCCAGCTTCCCAAACCTCTGATAAATTGTGCTGAGCCATGAAGGCATTACAGGCTCCAGTGTAATCATCTGTACAGCAGCTGTAGTACAGAACACAAAGGGATAGACCTAAAGTAATCTTGCTGGGTAGGATTGCCACGCTGCCAAGCAAAAATAATCACCGATGTGACTTCATCTGAAGGGCAAGTAGTGTTGTGGAGTACAGAATTAACCTTGGGAGAGTGGAGTAATGACAGATCACTCTATTGTCCGCAGCCCTGGACTTCAGATACTACTTTCTGTGGGCTGGTTCTCATCCCTTTTTTTCCCTACTTTCAGTACTGTCTATATTTGGGATTGCCTAACTTCTTCAAGGGGCTGAGGAGTAACAGATTAGAAAACAATTTTTTTGGGAAAAAAAAACCCCAACAAACAATCCATCTGAGATTCCCACCACTGTAAATCATCACTGCACCATTAAAACCCCAAATCAGCATCACTTCACCTGCAGCTATGTGACTGACAGTATGACACATCTTTTCTTGTTAACGCATTTGTAGCTCTTCTGCTGCAGTTAATTTCTTTAAGATGTTTTATCTATCAATTTCATTCCTATTTTGCTATACAGACCTCAAGGGGGTGGTTGTTGGTTGGGTTTTTCGTAGTATTATGGCAGTGCCTTATAGAAGTATCAATCTTGAACCAGTACAGAGAAGATGACAAATATGCAAAGCCAGTCCACGCTCCAAAACACTTCATGGTCTGATTTACAGATACTAGCTCCATGTGGAAAAGAAAGGTCTGGAAAAACATGGTCTCGTTCTTGTTCTGTGCGATGCTTTGCAATGGAATAGCAGCTTCAGGGATATGAACCTTCTGATCCAGCTGCAGACTGTGCTGTTGAGGAGCTCATTTTAGCCCTTAGAGGGAGCCACAGACTTGACTATGGAAATGGAGGAAAACCAGGCAGGTTTTGTTACATCCATCTGTGACTGAAAAGGTGGGGAGGGGATGGTTCTCACTTGAGTTGGTTGTGTTTTCTGGTTTGTAATTGAGCAGCGTGCGAATCAGACGCAACACTGGTTTCTTGTGGTGACTACCCTAACGTATTTGCTTTTCTAGTGGCAGATCTGTAAGATTTCGAAGGTCTCAGAGATATATAAATTTTAACTTCCCCCTTCCACATTTTCAGATCTTTCCCATACCCTTTAATTCCAGATTCCACTGTTCTCCTTTTGATGCTGACGCAGCAGGATTTGAACAATTTGGATACTGGACACTGCTTCCTCTCAAAAAAATGCAATACAAAAAAAGACCCAAACCACAGAAAATTGATTAAGGCTGTGGAGTTCACAGTCTGGAAAACATGATTGCCTCATTTTCTGTTTATTGTTAGGTTGGTTTTTTTTTTTTTTACTGTATCCCTCTCTTTAAAGAGAGAGGTGCATTACTTTCCTCTCTTTCCTTGTAATGTGTAGGTAGGTTATAGCAGAATATTTTTATGTAAATGTCATGGCTAAAGTAGGTTATATGGCTGTGTCATAAAACCCAAATGAAAATGCTGTTCTGCTGGCTCAGCATTCATCAGCATTGCTAGTGAGCTATTCAGTTCAGAGACTGGAGGATGCACGTGCTTGGAGGAAAATGTATAAGGAGATTTGCAAGCCTTGGCCAATTAGAACTTCCCCTCTTCTTAAAAAAGAAATGAAAATGCCTTTCTGTGCCTTTTCTCACCATCCCTCCCCCTTCCCCAGCAGATGAATTCTAGTGGCAATGCCGAGGATGGTTTAGCCAGAAAGATGCTGCACCATAGATAAGACACACCGTGTCTAGTCCCAGAAGATACCGTTAAAGATTAAAGGAAACTCCAAACTTAAATTTTAAACAGCTCTGAGCTCCTTGCAGAGACTGCTACTAATTAGAGCATCGAGTTGTGTGGCAGCTATTGTAAGGTAATGACTGCCAACAAATAACTGCATTAATAGAAAACTTTTATTTGCCGTACAGGCTGTTGAAATGTAATGACTTTCTGTAATGATTTTGGCTTTGTTTGTTCTGTTGAACTGGGGGCAACTGAGATGGAAGAGCAATAGAAAAGCCACTGTCTCTCTAAACTGTTAAAAATATTTCCCAGAAAGGCTGGGAAGATAATGAATGGTCATAATCAGGAAGTGAACACCCTGACTTGAAATTTCCCTGCTCTTCATGCATATCTTAATGAGGTCTGGGAAGGGAAGGGAAGAGAGAGAATACTTATTTTGCAATAGCAAATTCTGGTTTTGTGCTTTGTCAGAGTCGCCTCCTGCTCCTCAGCTTTCTGACTCCAGGTTGTCTGGATCTGCAGAGATCATCCATTAGAAAATAGGAGCTAATCCTAGAAGTTAGCAAGAGTTTTTAAAGGAGGTTTGGCACTGCTTCAAGGTTGCCTTTTGAGAGGTGGATCTCATAGATTTTCAAAATTTTCTGAGAAATCATCAGAGTTCGTGATAATTCAGACTATTCATTTGGGCTATTACTGGAAAGGTGAGCTCTAATGAGAATCAGTGTCTGCTAGGTTAAAAATACAGCCTTGGATTTGCATAGGATGTTTCTGGCAACATTTTGCATGCAGACAACAGATTTGCTGAGCTTGCCAAGAGAGAAGCAGCCTTTTTATCTCTTTAGCAGGACCATGTCTTAAATGAAGAGGAAAAGAATTTTCTAGTAGACAATTCTTCCTCTGACAGGAGAGTTTTAGAATTTGAAGTTCTGTTCTTGATTGTGCAAGGAAATCAGTGACCTCTCATTTTTTGCCTTTTAACTAGGGCAAGCGTCGTATTTGAATTTTTGTTTGTCAGAGGTCTGTCTCTCTTATATCAGAGTCTGTTAATTTTCACCTGAGGTCATTCTAGAGATTGTCATTCTTAGAGGAATTGAATGTCTAGCTTTGCCTCAATGAAAAGGGTGAGCGTGAAGCAAAGCTGTGCACACCCCTGTGTCTTGCTGGTGGTCCTGACACCTCTGTGTGTTATGGGAGTGGGCCATGAAAACACTACCAGATTTGAGGAGGACGTTAACATCCAAAGTGATGCCTCCCACAGGGAGACAAGCAGTGGAGAAAGAACGTTTTTACACAAATGTTCTTTCATTCTGAATAAAAGGTCAGAGCAGTCAGGAAGGCTGTTACATTTGGAGCACCAGCTGAGGAAACTGGCTTCTCAAGAAGCTTCAGCACAGTGGGCAGTAAAGCAAGTGGAGGTGCTTAGAAAATAACTGGGCTGGAAAAAGAAGGAGGGTGAGAATTTTCCTGCAGTCCATCTTCCCCGTGATGGTTATTGCAGGAGGACAGATGACTACATTTTGGGTAGTCACTGTTTTATGTTCTTTGCAGTGCATGTTTGGAGTTATTCTGCTTGCACCAGAGAGATCATTTCAATTGTTTTCTAATAGTTCTTCATGAATATTTCTTCAGGGAGAAGAGTGATCCTGAAAGGATTTGTGTTGGATGTAGAAGAAATTTGAGATACTGGAGTGGTGGTTAGTGACTACATTGTTTGAATTATTTATTTCTCTTTAGCACTTAAGAGTCTGCTGAGGGTACGTGGAAGGTGGAGCTGCTGTCAAATTCTTTCATATCCAATATTTCATATTCATATTCATAGGTGCTCAACATAGATGGTTGGATGCTGCCAACTCCTCATGAAGGAACTTTAGCTCCTGATAAAGAGAACAGATGAGGCCTACTTTGGGCCAAATATGTCATTGGCCCAAAAAACTGAAAGGCTCTGTATCTGGGAACACCATCCACCACTAGCCTTTGCTGCTAAGTGGAACATTGGATGGTTTCTCAAGCATACCTACTACTTGTTGCATGACCGAGGTTCTCTGTACCTTTGGGATCTGCAGCTAGGTAACCATCTCTCTTTCCAATCATTCCATCCCAAATTGCTATAAAATCAAATGTTAATTAGTAAGAGAAAGGAAGGGACTGATGAAAACACTTGATTCTTCCCATTGGTCCTCTTGGATTTTCCATTTCATAAAGAAACATAAGTCTTAAGACAAGCTTAGCTACCGGTGAAAGCAAAGGGAAAGAGTTGGTGAAAAACTGCCACCATGTGAGAGTTTGAAGACCAAATGAGCTATGGGTGAATTTATCTTAGATAAGAAATTGATGGAAGACTTTCTGATGTGTATTTCTACTTCTGTCAGATAGAGTATTATTATTCTTCCTTATTTGCCTTTTACATTTCTGAAATGTTTATTTTGTGATTGCTACGTTCCAAAGAAGCAAAGCTACAATGGGGGAAGTTGATCAGGTTCATTGCTGTGATTAGATGATCACAGTTACACATGTGAATTATTTTTTAAAGATGAAATTTCCACACAGAATAATTCCACTTGATCGTTTGGTTACAGTTCTCAAATATTTTTGGTGAATGATCTTCAAGCAGCGAGTTGTTTGTGATGTATTTATTTCATCTCCTTTCTCATGCTAATTTTATTGTAGATAACTCATTGAACATTACCAGTAGTTGCCTGAAAATTTGTTTATGTACCCCCTTTTATCTTGTGTCTCCATTCTGAGCTCCTTCTGCAGCTAAATACAGCTCAAAAATGGTTGTTCTTATCGTGCTTAAATGCATATAATCCTTGATGAAGAGTTTGTTCTTTGCACTGTGATAGCTTCTGATTAGGATCTGATTTATCTTCTGTGCAGTCAAATAAAATAAAATAAGAAAGATGACAAATGGGTAGAACAGAAAAACTGCCTGCCCTGAAGCCTTTGCAAAGGCGAGTCTTTTTCAATTAGTGCCAAAACGTGGAGACACAGCTCTGATATAATTGAATAAAAGCAGAGAAACAAAGACCAAACCCCACAGGCTCTCCCTGTTCTATACCTGACCAAGTAAAATAGAAGAAAGAAGCAGTAACAAAGTCTTTCTTACCCCAGGTTTGTGTTTTTCTTGCCAAACTGTATTTCTTAAAAAACAAAAATATTAAACCATTGTATTTTAGGAGATGAAATCTGTACATGAGAGATCCTGAACTGCAGATTAGCACACATGTAATCTGAACTCTGTAGAGCCAAAACATGATGGGTTCTGAAATGCTGTTTCAGCTGCAGGCATCATTCAAGTATAATCAGTCTTTGGATTCATGCTTCTGGGTGATAGTGTCTTCTCTTGAGTTTTGGTTTAGATCAGATGTATTTTCTGCCTAAGTTAAGATAATAGTATTTTGCATACCTCAAAAGAATGTTACCTGAATAGATGCATTAACAGTGTAAGTGTTTGAATATGAGGATCATAAGAGTTTGATACCTCTCTATAAAGGAGTTCCTTGAGAGGAAATACAGATCTGCTTTTGCTCTTTGTTCGGGTGTAACCATCATTCGGTGGGACAGGATCAGCCTGCCAATGTGGGCTCTAATGACTCCAAGTGGCCACACGTTGGTTCTCCTCAGACATGATCCCTTCTCTCAAAGTGCTACTGCTCTCTGGAGGAGCTGAGCCCAGTGAAAGCTGGCTCCAGAACCCAGAGGGTTTGTGGTTTGCTTTTTGATGTAGTTGGGGTTTGGGATTATTTTTGTTGTGGTGGTGTGGTTTGGTTTGGTTTGTTATGGGTTTGGTTTTTTCCTTTTTTGTTTGTTTGTTTATTTTGGGGTTTGTGTGTGTTTCTTTTTGTTTGGTTGGGGGTTTTTTTGGTTTGGTGGGGTTTTTTTGTTCTTGTTGGGTTTGTTGTTGGCTTCTGTTGTGTTTGTTTGTTTAACGTAATTAGGTGGCTGTTGGCCCTGGTACTGAAATAATACTATTGTACTGATTTTGACAAAACTCTGTTACACAGTGACAAGCCACAATTTGCTTGAAGAGCAACATTGTAAGTTTCTCCAGTCACAAAGTTGAAAATTAATTAACAGCAGGACTTGCACAGTTTGCATGAACTGCTGAGAGCTTACTCTTATTTAATATTAATTTACTATTTATAAAGTGATAACAAGAGTCTTGTGGCTTTTGTTACATCTGCTTTTAACTTTAGAGATGTTTTACTCCGCTTGCTGCGTGACAATATTTGTCAACACCAGGTAAATAGGACCTCTGATATGACCTACCCTCTTGAGACTAGTTAACAGGCTAGAATGGGAAATAATACGCAAACTCGCTTCTCCTCTCTTATCAGAAGAGATCAGTTCCCAAAGTGACATAGATATTGTTGGTGTAGGTGATACCTTTAACCATGACATCACTTTAAACCCCTGGGCAACACTTACCCTTAGGAGTGTATTGCTGCTGAGGGGAACCACTTGAGCTGGAAGTCTGAGACCTTCTCTACATTGAATTTTCTTCTGCTCAAGGGAGCAGAGCTGACGGGTTCAGTCAAGAATCCTTTTTTACCAGCTTGCAGTCAGGAGTACTGAAGTGAATTGGTTTGTTTTTTTTTTTTTTCCTCCTGGCCTTTCCTTTTTTTTTTTTCCCTCCCCTTATCCTTGTCTGTTCTTCCCCCTTTCTTTCACCTGACACCTGTCTCTACCTTTGAAGGATGAGATAAGCAGAAAACACTGTCTCTGTAAGAGACAAGGAGCAGACTATGCCTGCACAAGGAGGGTCAGATCAAGAATTAAACCCTTCCTGGACAGGCAGGTGTGGGAGGGCTCCGTTGCTGCAGGTTGCTCTCTGACGTGCCATCGGTGGGGTTTTGTCGCTGTAGTGAGTATAATCGGAAGCGAGTTTCTTTGGGATTTTTTTGGAGTCATCATGCTGCAGCAAATTTTGCGTGATATGTATATTGACCCCGAGCTCCTGGCAGAGCTGAATGAAGAGCAAAAGCAGATCTTGTTCTACAAAATGAGAGAAGAGCAGCTGAGGCGCTGGAAGGAGAGGGAAGAGAAAGCACGAATGGAGGAGGCTGTGCTCAGAAAGACAGCGAGGTGCAAACAGAGTAAGTTTTGTGACCTCCTTCTATACTTAAGAGCTGGGGATGGTGAACATGCAGCTGATCGTGGTGCAACGTGAATCTGGAAGAGATTACAAGGAAGGGCGCTAGCTATCCCCATAAGTAAAAAGACAATCTGGGGCAGCAAAAACACCCATCTTCCTGCTCCTTGTTTCTCAAGGCTGGCTCTTTCTCTGGGGAAACAGTTCAGTGTGGGAGTGAGTGCCATCAGTTTGAAGTGCCTCCTTCAGTCAGGAGTTACTGCTTCTATTGTCTTTGTCTCAGTAGTAACATGTCTGCCATGACTGTTTCCCCTCCACTCCTAAGACTTTATTCTTCACCTGCCATCCCTACTCCTGACACTCAGACAAAAGGCAGTCTTGCTTGCACTGTTGAGGTGTTGAGGTTTCTTGACTTGGTATTAAATGTTTTCAAGTGGCTGGAGTAGGAGATAAAATGATTAATTTGATGGTCTGCAGGATAGATCTTTAATGGCTATGTTTGACTTTGCAGTCAGTGTTTAAAGTGTTGCTCATCTCAACACACCCGTGATAAAAAGCTGATTGGATTCAATTGTCAGAGTTCTTAAATTGTTTAGAGCCTCTAAATCCTGCAAAGAACCTGTTAGTCTTTGAATTGTTAACTGTCTATACTTCAAAGCAAAACTAGTCTCCACAACTCACTTGAAGCAATGAAATTAAATGACTTTACAGTAAGGGGGGAACATTCAGAACACCCTAATCAGCTGAGTTTAAAATGCCCCCTCACAGATGGCAAAGTGGATGTTGGAAAACCTCATTCTGTTTACTTTCTATTTTCTTCATGTTACTGTTCTTACTGTGAATGGCACTCTCCTAAGAGGGGTGCCATCAAAATAGCTTCTCTTGTACAGCACAAGAACCTTGTTCATTTTGATTTAATTTGTAGCCGAGAAAAAAAAATAAAAATGCAGTTCAGCTCCACATACCAAACCAACATTGTATCGTTGAGAGAATCCCTATTATGCTCAATCTTTGAGGAAGACAGATTCAGAAAAATCTAGCAGCAAAAATATTTATGTGATGATCTGTTACAGTGCTGACACCTAAATTTCCATAGAGAAATTAATATATTTAACCTGTTCAACTTCCTACTACAGGAGACCATTTTCTGGGTAATTAATTTTCTGATTTATAAAGAGTAAGAGAAAGGAGAGCAGTAAATAACCTATAGATTCACAAATACACATAGTTAAATTTCACAATAGAGTATTTCCCTTTTGCCTTCTTAAATTGCCAGTTTAATGTATCGCTGAGGCTTGACTTTTGCCCACTGTTAGAAACTTTCTACTTCCTTCAGAACTCTACTAAACAACTGATCTGACTGATTTTTTTTTTTTTTTTTAGAGAATACTGTTGGAATTAGATTTGCAAGTGAGGCATTTGGTTCCAATGAAAACATATTTTGAGTTCCATGAACTCATGTGGGCCAGAGTTATAAAAGATAACTTCTGTCTTTCAGGTGCACTGGTCATTAATTATATGGTTACTTGTAACTGATTTCTACTGTACAGTACCATAACACGATGGAACGTGATCTCATAGTGGAGCTATATTCTCATGTTAAAAAAAAAGGTGAAAAAGTCAACCAGAAATTGTGTGTGTAAGATAGGAATTACAGTGCAATATTTGTTGCCTGTAAAAGAGTCAGAGTAGATGATGATAATGGTACTTTCTTACCTTCAAATATACGAGTCTTTTTTGGTTGTGTTGTGTTTGGTTTTGGTTTTTTTTTTCTTCTTCCTAAAATGCATTTGGCATTTTTTTTGGACCTTGAAGACGCTTAGTTTTTCAGTTTACAGGGATGTCTAAGTGCATCTCCAAATATTCTCCCCCTGCTACACAGGGTAGATAGAATATGGAGTATTACTCCTGTTTAAAATTAGTGGCTACAGGAAGTTTGGAGCTACTGCAGTTACATGTTCTTTAGACCTTTGAAACCGAGGCATCTGAGCAGTTTTCATATGCAGGGTTTGGGTTTTGACTCTCTACTGCATGACGCAAGTTTTATCTTTATGCCATTTTGTTGAAGCCAAGAGTTACTCTGGATCTATAGAGAATATAGTAGAAAACAGAGGTGACGTCTGATGTCGTCGTGGCGTCTGATGTCGTGCTGAGTTTCTGCAATTTTCTGGTTGACAGAAAAACATGTATGGTGTTTGTGGATATGACACAATATTTGTATAAAAGGTTTTTTTACTAATTTAATAGGAATTGTCTTTGTGGGGCTACATTTCAAATACTTTTGATTTCCTTATAGTTTTAATAATAAATTATGAAAACTTTGCCCCACCTCTTTGGGATGGAATAGGATGAGATAGAACAAAAGGAATTGATGACAATGGGTGCTTCTCTATTTAAAAATGTTCCAAAAAGTGCTTGGCCTTGATCTGAAGTCCTAAGCCAGTTGGTGCTGTTTTCCATTGACCCAGGAGCTTACCTGCAATGGTACATGTCAACCCAGCAGCACAGCAAAAGGGGTGGATTTTTCAAAACAGAGCAGAGATCATCAATCCAAGCTTGATTTTCTACAGTATCTTAAGGATGAATGGTTCTTGTGCAAGGTTAGATGTGTTGTCATACAGAAAACACAAGTGGAGAGCTAGGGAGGAAAAAAAGTGGCATATGCAGGTCAGATTGGCCTTGTGATAGAGTGAAAATCATCAGCACGTTTAGGGAATACTTGTCAGTGTGATCATTTTTCAGTTGTATATCCAGTATCTGCAGTTATAGAAACACTGCTGAATGCAGATTGTCCATAAAAGTCCTATCCAGTACTAGAAAATTTACTTCTTGGAAAGCAAAAGCAAGTCCAAACCATAAAATAAGGTGTAAGTTGTTGAGAGTGTTTAGTAAGCCAAATAGTATAACACTCCATCTGTAATTAGTCTTATTCTTCATTTCTAAAGAAAATACTGCTAATCACCTTCAGTAAATGCTAAATTGTGCCTGCTTTTCCATTTGAATTGTTTGGCTTCACGTGTCTTGAGGAAAGGTTAAATTGGAAATTTGTATCAGAATGAGTCAATGTTAAAGAAATGATTTCATTTTGGGGGTGAATGAAATGTTTGCAGATTATTCAACAATTTTAATTTCCTTCTCTTTTAAAACACAGAGAGCGATGCCTAAAGGGCCATAATATATAAACTACTTCAGCATGAAATAGTTCTTTTAGAAGGTATTGAATAAGCTGTTGCCATACTTTTGCTGTTTGTGCCTTCATTTGTACCTTGCCTAAAAATCTTAGTAGAATTCGAGCACCATTTACATCCTCCCAAAACTGCAGTGTTTAGTGAACTTATTCATGTTAAAGTATTTCATAGCTTTAATTAATCAAGACTGCTGGCTTGTACTGAAATAGCTTCACTAGCGAGTTGAATTCTTGGAGGTCTGTCTCCAGTTCATTTACAAATTACTCCTGGGCAGATCTTTCAGGAACGTATTTTTATTGTAATAAAAAAGGTTGCCTTTTCTTTTTGTGCTAAAATCACCAAGGGAAGTTTTCTCAAAATGTAGAGATCCTTTTGGGATTTACTGAGAGTTGACTGACGGGCAGTTTTGCAATTTGCAAAGAAACACATTTATTTGATTAGGCAGGAGCCCTTTAACCAGTGTAGCCGAGTTGGGAGTAAGCAAAGGACCCTGCCAATTTGGATTTTGAGTCTGATGCGGTATCCAGAGCTGTCAGCATAGCCAAAATGAGATCTCACAACCTATTGAGCATTAGGCAGCTGAAGGACAACCACGTGGGAGGGAAGACAATGCTGGTCTGCTGCTGTTTATTCTGACATTCATTCATTGTGAACTGCAGCTCATGATGTTCTGACGGGAGCTATTTGTAAACACTCTTATTTACCTGTCCTTAACCAAGAGTACCTGGGAGAAAATTAGGTAAGCTTATCACAACATGGCTAGAAAATAATTTATTTATTTAAATGGCATTGTGTTGGAAAATCATTAGAGAATAGAAGAAGCTATTTGAAAACAAGTATTTCAAATATCACAAGTGGATGGTTGAAGGATACATCAGTGTCACATTGTGAAGGCCAGGTCTATGCGTCAGTGGGTGTGAAGGGTGAGTGGGTGCACATGCTGTGACTTTTTTTGCTATCTTTTTGAACTCAGAAATGTTTCCCTCACTTATATACTAAGGCCTCTACTCACCCTGGTAGTGCTTAGCTGAGATTTTATCTCCTATAGAGACATCCTCCTGGCGGTGTTCGTTGTCTCTTTCTCTGCGTCACTGGCCGTGTGTCTAATCAGACACATCAGAGTGGAGCATTTCTGAAATTTCTGCTCGTATGTGGTCTTGAATTCTGCAGAGCCCTGTCTTTTGAATCCAATTCAGATAGATACAAACTGTAAACATACAGGAGAATGTTAGCGAGAACTTCAGAATAATTTTTATAGGGGATTGAACCAAGTAATTTGAAGGAGTTGGAAAAGCTTTAGTGTAACGTTCACAACATGGATAGCAGCTTGTGACGTGGTGCGGTTTTGGCTTTGTCAGTACTTTATACCTTGCAGTCAGAACGCAGCTGCTCAGAGCTCATGCTCAGTTTTCTCTTCAGCACTGTGTTCCTCAGCCTGTCTGGACACGGTGGTGTTAGGTGGGCTTTCTTCTACATACTAGTGCTCTGGCCGTGCTATGGAGTCGTGACTGCCAGCAAGCTCATCAGTACTTGATGTGGAAAGAGAGCAGTACTGCGACCAAGGGGAGGATGAGATTCATCCAAGCTAATTCAGTATTTTCATGCTGACCTTGCCTGTTTTTAAATAAGTGACTAAAACATGACTAAAATGACAGAGGCACCAGTGGGATTTGGAATCATAGAATCATTGAATGGTAGGGGTTGGAAGGGATCTCTGGAGATCGAGTCCAACCCCCCCGTCAGCGCAGGAACAGATCCAGACAGGGCTTGAAAGTCTCCAGAGAAGGAAACTCCACAACCTCTCTGTGCAGCCTGTTCCTGGGCTCTGTCACTTGCACAGTGAAGAAGTTTTTCCTCATAATGAGGTGGAACTTCCTGTGTTTCACCTTCCTACCACCACCTCCTGTCGTATCCCAGAGCACCACTGAAAAGAGACTGGCCCCTTCCACTTGACCCCACCCCTTCAGCTATTTGTAAACATTGATAAGATCTCTCAGTCTTCTCTTCTCCAGGCTAAACAGCCCCAGGGCTCTCAGCCTTTCCTTACAAGAGAGAAGTTCCAGTCCCTTCATCATCTTCACCATCCCTTCATCCCTTCTGCCACACTCATGGTAAAGAAGTTTTCCCTCGTGTTGATGTGGAACTTCCTGTGTTTCAACTTTAAGACCTGGGAAAACTCATTGTACTCAAGTCAGCAGTAGATTTAGCCAGATGCTGATGGTGGTTCATTAACCCTCAAGTCCACTCATGTGCTGTGGTGCTAGAAAATCTCACTGTAATTGTATAGTTCTTCCTGCACTTGTGGTCCTGTGTGCCCGATAAAAGGAATCAGTGTGAGCCTGCTATGCTGCATGAGAGTAGGGGAGTCTGGTGTGGAAAGTGATCCATGGTTTTCTGTTCATCCTGCAACAAAGAACCCTTATCCTCCTGCTTTCAGTTTCCAGCAGACCCTGAAGTAGCCATTCAGACTACGTTCTTCAGCAGTGGGGAAACCTGTATGCTTTGTGATAGCTCTCTCTGACTAAGCAAGTCCTGTATAGGGCTTTTACTCTTTACAAGAGACAATTGGGATCAGGGATCAGAAATTATAGTGCTATGTTCTTGACTTTTTTTTTTTTATGATATAAAAATAACCAAACTAAGGATACTGAAATGAATGGTTTTAGAACCTTTGGCTTTGATCTGATGTGTACCTGTGTTTTTATGCTGCTTACAGTGAAAGAGTCATTAAAATGAACAGACAGAGGTAGACTACCTCTAGATTGTACACTGAGTTAGAACAGGATCTTTTAAGGATGAGTTCTCAGTGTTATCTCCCAGTTGGAAGTAGGCAAGCTACAAAATTATTATGTGTAACAGCATCCTTGGCCAGGGAGCTAAGAGAATATCTGGGATATATGAGATGGAGATCATGTAAATGATACTTTATTTCTGTGTTTGGTTTTCCAGTGTGGTTTGTGTTGATGTTTTTTCCCCTTCTTTTTTTGGCTATCAGTATGTAAGGCTATATATACATATTGCATATATACATACTATGTGATAACATGAACCCACTTGCCCTTGAGTGTTACGTGCAGTTATCTGTGCCTCATTTGTTAATTATGATAGTCTTATTTCCTCCTGTAATGTTTGCTCTCTTGCAGTCACTCCTCCTGTATTTGATGCTGCAGGGGTATATTGCAGCATAATTATTTCCATGGTAACAGGCTGTAATTCCATAAACAGAAGATTGAGTTTGTTATATGATCAGGAAGCAGCTGGAGAGCCATGAAGGCTGATTTTTTTTTTTAGGTGGTTTGTTTTTTTTCAGCAACTGATATCCCACAACCCTTATTGATATATTAATGGAAATCAGCCGAGTTTCTTTCTTCCTTTGTAAATCCTTCTTTAAGTGGAATGGCACACAAATCAGAGTTGAAATCGGAGGGTGTGTAAACTGAAATGTTGTGGAAAAAATCCTAACTTCTCAAGCATATCCTCCTTGTCTTGTTTTAAGAATTGAAGTGACTGGGGATTTTTGATACATTATTAGAAGAGAGGGGTTCATGGTCCTATGACTCTTAGCAGGGCAGACACAGAATTAATTATAGCAGATACTCAGTTTATTGTGGAATTATATTTTTTTGTTACTTTTATCGTTTCCACTTCATTATTCTATCTACATTTTAATGGATTTATAGCAGTTAATATTTGGAAAAATACATTCTGTCCTTTGAATGGTATCTTGGAAACATTCACAGTAATTTCTTAGGTTTTCTCCTGAGAAAGAAGTGAAATGATCTGTGTGTATTTATGTGTTTGTATAAAAAAGAAATATAATTCAATACCATACTTGTACTGGCCAGGCTCAAGAAACTGAGAACAGCCTGAAGCTCACATTCTTACTTTCATCCTAATCAATGTGCTTCTAATACATGCCTTGCAGCTAATGGAACTTCGAATGGCACCTCATCTACCCCGCAGACTATCCAAACTTCTACTTGAAAGAAGCCATAAAAAGCATTAGCTTGGAAAGCCAAGGGTAAAATCTCACATTGTGCTCACACCAAAGTATACCAGCTACCTAAATGCCAAAAGAGCTAGAAAAAATATCCCAACCACACAAACACAAGCTAAAATTTATTTCTGAATGACAAAAGTAGATCAGGCTGATCAACTTGATGTCAGCAGTGGAAGCTCATGCAGCCTATTTGAAATGCAGGAGTCTCTTTCTAGTGCAGAGAGAGAAAATAAAAGAATATTTTCTAAAGAGAGAGTCAAAGGATATTTGTATGACTAGAGAGCTTTCCAGCAAGTGAGGAAGGAGAGTCAATTGCTACTGCAGAGATCTGTAACTTCCAAGCAGGAAACTACAGTGGGAAGCTCAATCTCAGAGAAGCAAAACTGTTCATAGAAATAGCAGACTCTTTTGAGAAAGCTTCAGGAGATTTTGAATGCCATTCCGTGTTTCTGAGATTATAAATCAGCGATCTTCTGATTTTCTGAATTTATACTTGACACAGCCTGTAATATTCCCTATGATGGAAAGGCAGTCAGGGTTGCTTGGCACGCTCTGTCATTTTGCTAGAGGAAGCAGGCAGGCTGTGGCTAAGTGACAGTACAGCTGGGAGACTTGACACCAAATCAGGCCTCTAATGGTCCTTGGAGTAGTTCCCTTGTAAACCCTGATGGTGTATCACAAATGGGAATTGTCAGGGATGCTGTTAAATCAATGATGAACAAGCTTGGAAGAAGGAAGCTGACTCCAGCAGTATTTCATTTGCTCTGATTGTTGTTATATTTAAAGCACTTTTAATTAGAAGCATCCATGAAAATGAAGCCAGATATAACCCAAACCCACAAAAACACCAAAGCACCAAAACCTGTAAAACCCCCAAACCCAATCTGTGGTTCTGGTCCTCTGTCCCAGGTAGCAGAAGCAGTGTAAGGCCTGGTTCTCTTTTGTGTAACTCCTTTTTTGTTGTTGGTTTTTGTGTTTTGTTTTTTGGGTTTTTTCTTGGTTGTTTGTTGTTGTTTGTGTGTGTTTATTTGTTTGTTTTCCTGTGTATGTTTTTTTGTTGTTTGGTTTTCTTGAAGCCTTAGTCACAACGTGCAAGTCCGAACTGCTTGGAATTATAGCTTGAATTAACCTGAGTATTTCATGTAGCCAGCATTTCCCCTTCCATGTACCTTCCAGTTCTATTTTTCTCTTTCTCACAAGGTGCTGGTAGTGTTCACATTTTCAGTCAGCCTTCAGCCAGGGCAGGAATGATACCCTGCCTGCCCCAGGGACTTCTGAAAGGTATTAGAAAGGCCGAGAGCAGCTTGTGGTACCATAGCAGAACTCATGGTTGCACTCCCACACTGTGTGTGGTGTGTGAGATTAGTAGTGCTGCTGGTAGAGACTAATAATTCTTCTAGGTGAGACCCTTGAGTTTACTATTGCTCTCTAGGGCATTGTTTTGTACTTTCATTATTGTTAGAGAACTGACTGCTTAAATACAAACAAATAGAATAAACAGTAAGACCAAATCGTGTTTTGTGTGTGTTTATATCTGCAAATTTGTGTTGCTGTTGGTTCAGGCTGTAGGTTTCCAAAACTCTTTCACTGTGATCCCTTTCTGCTGCAAATTTGAGGTTTTGTATTTGTCTGGAGTAAGAAGCAGTATCCAGAAGCCAATTTACTGGTCTCAAAGCAGTAGAGATGTAGGTTTAGGGGAACTCTGTGGGAAATACTAATTCGTGGAGGAGCTACAGGTGAAAAGATCTGCAAGAATTAATGTTGCCTTCTTGTGGTGCTATGGAGGTGTCTTAGACAGAAAAAAAGGGAAAAAACCCAAACAAACCACAACCCAAACAACCTGTGGTAGAATACTACAGCTGATAAATTGTTCATCTGAAGAGTAGAGATGGAAGGGACTCAGTAAATTATTCAGTACATTTTTCTGGTATAGCAGTGTTTGTTTCTAAAACACTTTCATTTCTGCTCTCCAATCTAGACTAATTTTGACGTCCACTGCTTCCTCATGGTAATTATTTGCAGCCTGCCATAATCTCTCCAGGAAAAGAAAAAAACTTTTGTGGTCAAGGCACAAGGCTGGGACTCAAGAGTTTTAATTTTTATTTCCTGACCCTGCTTTGTGACATGAGGATTCCTTGCTGCTATCTTACCTGGATTTCAAATTTGTTTAGTCAGGACATCTCCCTTCCTTTTAGGTATAGTTGAAATTTTTTCATTTGTGTGGGTTTTATATATATATATATTTATTTTTTTTAAACACCCGCCCCCCGATTTGTTTCATTTGAAAAATAGCGTGTTAAAATATCTTATTTTGCAGAAAAATGTAATACTTGAAAGACATCTTAAAGCAGAAATTATTTTATTATAATCAGCCCTTAATGGTTGTAATTCTCTGCTTGCAAAACAGGCAGCATTTGTTTACTAAAAATGTTAAGGAAAAGAATTTTCTGGTCTTTCACCTCAGCTCTTGCAATTGGTTCTACAGTTTTAAAGTGCAAACCCAGTACTGTTAGCCTACGAGAGCTGCCTCTGACCACCCTGAACTTGATTCTGCCGGTTGCGAAGAACTTTCCTACAGCAGGAATTCCTTTTTTCACAGTGCCAGATTTTTCTCCCCGAGCTGCTTATTTCTTTTCCTGCACACTCATTTTTGAATTTTATTCTGTGCTAAGCAACTACCAGGATTTATGATCAGATTTTACTGTAAAGCCTATCTTCGGTTTTATGTGGGAGCATTGAGAAATTTGCACGGGAATCATTTCTAGAAGTAAAACAGGAAGGGCAGTTAGATGTGAAAGAGACCACCTCCTTTTCTAAGGAAAACTTAACTATCTGCACAAGTCGAATTGTTTCAAACTGGTAGATGTGGAGGTCTGTCTGTTTAATGCTGAAGCTTAAAATTGCCAGCTTGTTTGATACTGCTCTTATCTTTCAACTTGAACTATGGATGTGTATACAGTAGTATACTGTACTGTGGGATAGTGTAGTTATTGCTGACCCAACAATATGTTATACCAATGTTTTGGAAAGAGTTTATACTGTCTACAGCTTTAGAAGAGAGATTCATTGTTTTAAAAGGAAGAAAGAGAACAATTTCTTAAGACATGTCTCCAAATCAATGGTTTGGTTTATGAGGCTGGGTAGTAATGGATAAGTTGTGCCTTTGAGAAACGTATTACTAACTCTTTGACACAGAAAACCTGGAAAGAAGCAAAGATAAAAATCTGTCTGCTTACCTGAAAAGGGTTTTTTTATTCTCTTTCTATCTGGTAAGCTCATAAATGAGTAGTAAAGTTGTCTCAGAACTGTAGAAGTAGTTGGTATCTACTAGTTACGATACAGATTAATTAACATGAGGCATGTAACAGCATGCAATGTTTCCTTAAAGCACTAAATAAAGGGGGCCGATGAAGGTAGCCAGATCCCTCTCAGGAAATAAGACATGGGTCACTTTTAAAACAAAAGCTGCCGTTGGTCACGTGGGATCAGTATTCCTGGGAAATCATCTCATCCTTCTCATGCTACTTTACCATGAAATGCGGTAGGTGAAAACCTTGCGGGCAAATACTAATACGGCCAGTCGGTTCTCGGCAGATGGTGTTCAGATGCTGTAGCAGAAAAAACATGACATAAATGTTGTGCTGACAGGAACGCAGAAGCGTACAGAATAGGAACCACAATAAAATGCATTCACATTTATAACCTAAGACATAATCTGATAGACTGTGAGACAGCAAATGCTTTTGAAAGTTATTGAAGGAAAATATTAGCTTAAATTTCAACCCCCCTTGAAGTTGGTACCATTAGGCCAACACTGGGAATTCGTATAAATCACATTTTCAAATTTGATCTAGAATATTAACTTTCTTTGAGAGATCTGATATGTTTGTTGCCTTCAGTTCATATTGTCAACGCTTGGGAGCGTGGGCTGGCACTGCCTGCTGTCAACAGCCTCTCTTCATTCCCTTCTTGCAGTTTTCTCTCTTCAGTGTGGGATGTCAAAACCACGTTATTGATTGTGCATCGGGAAACTTAATCTGGTTAAATGGATACTGTCCTGTCACAGTACAACGGGTAGCTGCAGGTGAGAGTAGCTAAGCTGATGCTAGTAGAGAAAGATGTAGGAAGATGGGAGCAAAGACAGACCATTCAAATGGGACCAGGTTTCTTTTAACTCTTAGGAGAACATCAGAGGGAAAACTACCTAGGAGAATGGTGGACTGTCCTTTCCTTTGTGCTTTAGAAGCTATTTACTAAGCTCAGTATTTGGGTAAGAGGGTGAAATCTAGTGGACTGGAATATACAGAAAGTGAGATGAACTGCTGAGCCTTCATGGCCTTTTAGTCTGCATTCTTTAAAAGAAATCCATTGTCTGTCTTGGCAATAGTCTTTGTGGTGGAATCTCCTTTTGTGAAGAGCAGTTTCAACAAACTTGCAAGAAATAAAACATCAAAATGGATACGTAAGAGATGTTTCTACCAAATCCTTATTAGGAACCTTTAAAATGCATAAAATATCTGTTATACATATAAAAGCAGAAGGAAAAGACCAGATAGCACTAAGTCAGGTAGTGTATATGACTACTAAAATGTATTGAGGTAGGATCTAACCTAGTGCCCTCTGTAGTCAGCAGGAATCCTATAGATGCTTCTTGGACTTGAAGGTTCACCAAAGGTAGTCTCTTTTTTAAAGAGCAGGTAGGCTTTTTTAGTGTTTTTAAAGTCACTCTGTCAACACAGTGACTGTAGGTTTTTGCACAGTGTTTTTCATGAAAACTGAACCAGAAACTTGATCCCTTTCCATTGCCTACCTGAACAGAAAAGCCTCTGTGGTGTTGAGTGGTGTCCTCTGAGGATGCAGGCATTCTGAGACTTCTCCTTCTCACAGTGGGAGCAGGAAATTCATGGATTTGTTGCAGGAGCCTCTATGTTTGCAAGCCTCTCTATGCTAAACACTTGACATTCTCTGTGTACTGAAGCATTGCTAGTCATGTAATGTCACTGGTTATTGTTGTAGCTCCACCTCTTAATGCATTCTCTTTTATTCATCCCTTGATGAGTGAAGTAAGAAATATACTTACAACAATTAAAAAGGGATCATAATACCTAAATTCTGGTAAATTGTCAGAACATGTCAGAACTAGATTTTTGCAACAGGGAGTCTTTTAAAGATTGTGTGATCTGGAGTGCACAAACCTTTTTCTTTACTTTTTTGTTGATTTGGTTTGGTTTTTTCCCCTGGCATGGTAGATCAGTCAAACCCAAAGATTTCATCCAACCTCTTAGTAATGTTTTATTCTGAATTGTAAATGACAAGCTTAATGTTTCTAAACTGCAGATTTCCCATCTTTTCTTCTATATTTATGTGAGAATTTGAGCCAAAGTTTCTATTTTTGGTTTGGTTTTGGTGGCTGTTGCAGGTAACGGCAAACGCGTGCAGTGGCTACGTGGGAAGGATGGTGAGGTCTGGGTCTGGGTTATGGGAGAAGCCCCAGGTGACAAGCCGTACGAACAGATATCAGAGGAGCTAATAGCAGAACGAGCCAGGCAACAAGCACAGAAGGAGGCAGAAGAACTATGGTGAGGATTTAAGAGTCTGAATTCAGGGTCCACTTGGCATAATGGGAGACCTGGCCTTGTAGAAAGGCGTCAGGTAATGGTGGGTAAAATTGGTAAGTATGTTTTGTGAACGTTTGCTTTCACTTACTTTGGCAATTATTTTTTGAGCACGTGAAAAATGTAATTATATTTTTATTGAATACTGAAAAACAAAGATCCTCTTTCACAAAAAAAAAAGTGAAGCAACCTTTTTTCTTTTGGGGAATTTTGCTAAACTGTTGATCAGTTTGTAAATAAGTAAAAATGAAACAACCTGGTTTTGAGATGATTAAATTAGAAATGTTTATTGTCTAGCACATCTATGCCCACAATGGGGATTTGGTACATAAAATCCTTTTTGAAATTGGTTTTATTGTATATTGCTTGTATTAATTCTCATCCCAGCAGTTCAGAAGCTGATTATACAAAGTGCCATGCTGGTGTTTCCAGTAGGACCTCTTCCAGCTTTGGAAGAGATTGAAAAGTGTTTTGATTCTTGATAAAGTTAGGAAGTAGGCCACCTTCATTGCCTTTTGCAGTGCAGCACTGGAAAGTGACAGTTTAAATATCAGATTATTCTGTTGTTCCTTTTCATTAAAAGAGCTTCAACCTGTGCTCTGAATTCCTTTTACGTTGTCATTACTAACAATCTATTGCAAGAATTTGGCAGGCATTTGCATTGGTATTTGAGAGACAATAAATTCTCAATCATACTCTCCTAGACTGGCAGAAAAATCTATTTTTTTTCAGCCAGGGAAGGGAGAATATAGGGTATGACTCAGACATCCAAGAAGTACTTCTCTAATATAGAAGGTGCTATTTTAATTAGTCATTTATTAAAAATTGAAAATGTCTGCTTTCTGGATAGTTTCCTCAAATCTGATTTGTGGTAGGTCTCCTGTTAAATACATTTTAATTCCTTCCTTGTATGTTTACATGAAATGTTATACTAATTATTTATTGAAGCCAGTGAGCATGTATTGATCCTCAATTAAAAAAAAAAAAAAAGTATTAGATTATTTTTGCTTTC
>JANIJG010021174.1:4934-49941 GCA_024611175.1 Megaceryle torquata
CACTTAAACTGAAAAAAATAAGCAATGCAGATAATTAAATTATTATGTTAGCAAAAAAAAAAAAAAAAAAAAAGAGGCTTTATGAAGAAATAATGCATTCCTCAACAGCTCCATCACTTCAATCTGGAATTCCAGTTGCTTCTTTCTTCTTGCTCTTCTCAGTTTATAATACTAAATGGGAAAGACCAGATCACAAGATTTGGAAATTTTGAACAAGCAGCAAATAGAGGAAAACAAGGCATGTGAGTTAGAGGGTAAAGCCTATATTTGACTTGACTTTATTCCTTGTGCTCTGTGTGTAATGTTTTCTTGATAGACTAAGTGGCATTCATTTTCAAAAGGCACTGGACCAGTCAGTATGAGTTGGGGGAGGGACTGTTGTTTGGGTTTTTTTATAAATTTAATATCTCAAATTAATTCTTAATTCTATGTCTACAGAATTTACTTGAAATATATATTTTAAGACTTTAAAAAACAATTCTGTTTGGTAGAAGAAAATTCATTTCAACTGCGAAAGCCTTAACCCTTGGTGAATCACACTGCCACAAAAGGCCAGTCAGTCTTAAAATATCTCTCAAGACTGTCATTAATCCCTTATTTGTTATATAAACACCTAAAATGTAATAGCATTTTTATGGACAATCAGTTAACTGCTTTAGGGCAAGCATCATAACAATAGCAGAGGTAAAAGATACGAAATTACTTTTTTACTGCTAACTACAGAAGTGACCCTGATTTCCTTAACTGGCACCTCTTTTCTCAATCCCCATCAGAGAAACATGGAGAGATCTCTAATCCATAGAGGTTCTTTCCTAGAGAGTACAGGAAAAAAAATGAATACAGAAAGTATGGGCAGAGCAGTTAACATCCCAGACAAAAAGATCTCAAGAAAAACTTGAAAAAGGAAGCTCCCTGCTCCATATGCTTGTGCGCTGGTGTTGAGTATGATTCATATCTTCACAACTGCAGAAAATACCCAAGGCTGCTGCTAAGGCTACTGTTTGACAGAATAGTTACTTATTAAACAGGTAGCATATACTGTTTCCCACTACAATTCTAATCATAAATTACACGTTTCTCAACAAAGGCCCTCCTATTTAAAAAGGATCCTCAAAACAAAACGTGCATTATGTATTTTCCTGGAGATTTCCACATAAAACCATTAGATACTAATTAAAACCAAATGATCAAACCTCAAACTATGAAAAAACAAAGCTTACGTAAAGTCTACAGTTTTCACTTCTTCAACATAAAAACTCTAGCTACAAAGGCAGATTCAAAACAAAAGCAATCCAAACTTTGGTTAGGGCTATAAGGAGAAAAAAAAAAAAAAAAAAAAAAAAGATAGCTTTTACATATGATTCCATGTAGAACTGCTGGTTCCACTGCTTTTCCTTAACCAATTATAGTTAAAATTATATTTATTTTCTAGTTATTTAACTTTTTTATTCTTTAGCAAAGTATGTGAATGATTCCTTATTTTGACAAACATTCATATTTATCAAAACAGAATACTGAAGAGCTGCAAAAAATCATGTTCTACAATCTCAACATTTATTATCACTGCTCAGATCTCTACTGTTGAATAAGATCTTTTCCAATATTCAACAAGAAACTGCTGTTTTACAATATTCTGCTGCTAATAGCTATAGATTATACTCTAGTATTAAGGATTCTGCTAAAAAATAACACAGTTCACGTGAAAACTCACTTGGTGCACAAGTACATTCCTTGCAGGAAATACATGCCTCAATAGCAATCAAAAATAATAGGAGAATTTATTTCTTCTTTATTGACTGGACATAGCTTCCTTGTTAGTTTGTTGTTGTGTTGGGTTTTTGTTGGGGGGTTTTGTGTGTGTGCGTGTTTTGTTTGTTTGCTGTTTTTTCCTAGGCATAAACAACAAAGGCAATATATACAAAACAAGCCTAACATTTATTTACCTCTCGTCCTACGAAAGCAGCTTCTGCTACTATCAGGAAACACTCCTCCCTCCTCCTCTTCCTTCCTCCCTCCCAAAGCAATCTAGATGATTTCTGCCATGGAACATCTTTTCAAAATAAACACCCCAAAAGTGAAACCCAACCAACCCCTCTCAGCTTCCAAAACCACAACCCACCAGATTTCCTTGGAAATCTTTTCTCTACCCAGACGTTTCCACAGAATCCAAGTCAGCCAAGCCCATTAGCCTGTCCTACTCCGACACGATCGCCCTCCCCAGAAACATTTCCTTCCCCTTCCGAAAAGCGCTTAAAAAAAAGAAATACAAAATACAACAACCACAACACTAACGCTAAGGGTGGCCCAGTATCATCGTTCTACTTTTCGTTTGTGAAATACTACTTTTCTCTAAAATAAATACACAGCACGCAATAGAGCTCAGTCCCACTTCGGAAGGGCCGCCAGCGCACGTCCCGCGGCGCTCTGCGGGGACAGGGAGGGCGCAGTTCCCGCGGGAGACCAGCCGTGCACCGCCGCGCCAGGCAGTGAGCTGCCCCGGGCGCCCACTGCCTGCCCCAGCCCACCCGGCGAGGCCGCCCCGGCGCTAAGGGGACGGAGCCGGTCCCGCCCGCCTCCGGGCCTACCTTGAGCACGGCGACGGCGCCGCTAGGGCTGTGCACCTCGAAGGCGGCGGCCTCGTCCCCCGCGGCGGCGGCGGCGCCGGCCTCAGGCTGGTGGTAGCTGAAGCAGGCGGAGGCAATATCGAGGTGGCCAAGGGGCAGCGCCTCCTGCGGCCCCTTGAAGTAATATAGGTAGCAGCGGCGAGGATCGAAGACGAACCAGCGGCTCCGAAAGCCGCGCAGCGGCCCCTTACCCGACAGCTTCTGCAGGTACCCGCAGAGCTTGGGGGTGCCGGGGCCGGGCTGCTCCCCCACCGGGCCGCCGCCCGCCGCCGCCGGGCCCTCCTCGCCCTCCGATCCCGCCGCCGGCATCGCCTCCCCTCTACCCGCCGCGGACGCTGCCTCGTCCGCCGCGCAGGGAGCTAGCTCGGCCTGCGCGCGCCGCCTGACGGGACTTGTAGTACCTGCGCCGCTCCCCGCGCCGCCGCCCGCGGGCAAAGCCCAGGGCCGCCCCGCCAGATGAACGCGGCTCCGCTGCCCGCCGGGACAGACCCCTAAGTGTGCGGCCTTCGAATGGCTCTTTTCCCGGAAATCGGCAGACAGGGGCTGCTGCTGCTGACGTGGAGAGTCACCGAGCCCAACACACTGCAGGCTACTGCCTGCTCATCTGGCTCTATTGCTACGGGGCTCCAAAACTTTCGTGACCACATTAAAAACTATTTTCCAAATTGTGATTTAGCCCAAATCAGATTAATACCCTTCTTTTGTTGGGAAGTGTGTTACTTCTCCTTCGTAGTCTCCCATTCTGAACCTCCTCTCAGCCTCAATCCTTGGCTAACATCACAACAGGAACCAAGCAGGGTGTAGGCCACACCATGCCTTCACACTCTCTGCAATGTTAGATCTTACCCAAAGCCCTTGCTGCTCTGCCTGCTGATGGGCATTTAAAAACTGCTGCCAAATCCTACTATTTAAGGGAAAAACTATGGAACATGCAGACAGCAATGGGTAAAAAGCTGTAGTTTACAGGGTTTGGACTTCTGAGCAGCTACAGGCCAAACCATATGTTTCTCTGAAACGTCTAGCACATTTTGGCATCTCTGGAGCTTCTAGTGTTAATAGAAAAATCATTAACAGAAAACTTCACTATGAAGAGATAGAACTGCCACAGGGAGGTACACAATTTCACATAATTTTGTCCCTGTGTTTAGAACATGGTACATGCCTATTTCCATCAGACATGCCTAACGCAGTGGGTACAAATAGAGAAAACAGTGTGAGGTGGCATAACAATCCATATTTAATGACATTCAGCCTTTCATTCTCAACCTTAAATATAGAGCAAGAGTTTTGCTGTCAAAATAGTTGTTGCAATGGCTGGAGCTGATGCTTGCAATGGCATTTTTTATTAAGGTTATGCTATTTATGAACTGGGTTCCTCTGCCTCAATTGTGGCAGTTTGGAATTTCAAGTAATCCAGAAGACCTGAATTCCTCAGAGCGTCTTACTCTGCCCTCATTTTTAAATTACTTGATTAATTTCTCAATATAAAGTATCTGTCTCATCTGACAGACAATATTTTCATTCTATGCTGAAGGATGTAAAGAATATAAAGCACCTCAATATCCAGTGTGGTTGTCCATTGGTTTCACTTTGCTGTTGACATAAGGGATTGCAGGATTCTTTGAGTCATGCCCTCCGATATCATCTACTGATAAAGAAATGTGTCAAGTCAGGAAAGAGCCAGTGTTCTGTTAGCAGAGACACTTGAGCAATATATTATAGAAACTGAGGCATGGAAGTTATCTCTCCAGACAACTCACATGACATGAAGTGTGATCCACTGAAAGATTAAATGTTGCCACCTAAGGCTAAACTTCTTTTTTTCAGACTGTCAAAAGTTGAAGCTTTGTTAGTAACTGTGGAAAGTAAGAAGGGTTTGACCCTGCTTAAACAACAAGTCCGTAACAATTCTTTCACATATACTACTCAGTATCTTCTTCCCCAAATACAAATTATTCTTGCTCTTCTGGTAGCATCATACTCTTGGCAAGCGTCATTTGCCAGCACAAGAGTAACACAGGGAAAACACCGATTTTCTTTAGAATCTGCCAGTTCCTTATCTCAGTCATTTAGGCAACTTTAGGTGCCCCAGCACTTATCCCTGATCTGTTACATTGTCTCATCAGTTTAGTGTAGCTGTGGCCTTGCTCTTTGCATGCTAAGCACCCATGACTCCTACTGCCTACCAATAATTACATCTGGCAGCAAATCATAGAATCAATTTCTAAACCCTATAAACTTTTGTTGTCAGTACTTCTCTTTTCTAATTTTCTGTTCAGCTGCCTTACAACACTCAATTTCACAGCTGATTCGTGTAAAGAGAAAGTTCCGCTGCTTGGGAAATAAGTCCCTTATTTCATGTATGTCCTATTGCTCACAAACAGATCCAGGTGTGGAATGATGAATATAAATGAAAACAATGCTTTTCCCTTTACCTGCTTCTTGCTTTCACGTCCAGAATGCACAGATGATATAGGTGACGTCCTGTTGCTAACATGTCTAGAAAAAACAAACAGAAACAGCATTTCACAAGATGAGACTTCCCTCCCGCCCAGAGTTGAGGGCCATTGCAGCTTTTGGGGTGTCTATGTAACTCCTAACCACAAGACAACAAAAAATATTAGCAAATGTTTCAGTAATGGTACTTTTGGCTGAACAAGGCCATCTACTACACATAAAAAATAAAACTGTATTTACTCTCAAAAATAAGAGATTGTTCAAACTCATTACCTTTGTAACGGTGTTATAATGAATGTAAGCATTCACAGTTCTTGAATAAGTTCACATTTTATTCTAAGGAAAAAAAAAATATGCAAAAAAAGCGAGACTATCATTAGATATGGAGGCAGAGAGAGAGTACAGCTGGTGTATATGCCAGGCTCATGCCATCATGTTTACAGAAGTGCAGGAAACACCAATAAATTACAAGCAGCATATTTGTACCATGTTTTCTGTTGAAGTGAGATCACAGATCCAAAATTAGAATGGCTGAGAGTGTACACTGCTTGCTTTCACAAAACAGAAACCAAAAATAACTTTGTCTCTTGTCTGGTATCTTCTGAGATAGAGGGATTCAGTTAGAGATGAAATCCAGAATTTTTCAGAGCTCACACTAAACATACTCTGGTTTTTGTTTTCCAGAACCACAGACAACTGTCCTCAAGTCCTCTCCCACACAGTGTCAGGCCAAACCTGCATGTTCAAATATAGGGTAAACTGTTACTTTTACTCCATTTTAACAAATATTTTTCAGGTTCTTGCAGAATGTTATCTGTGACTGTCACTGCCAAGATAAATATTGTCACTATGCTATAGCCTGATTATGTACTTGCATACAGTATTGCACTATATTATTTCAAAGAATGAATGATTTTGGCCTATTATTGAAATTCTTTGGACATCAGGAACCAGAAACTTTACTAACCTTTTCTTTACCAAGACAAAAAGGCAAAATATTTCTCCAAATTACTGTTTCTGATGCAGTCTGACATGTCACCCCTGCCTCTCAGTCACTACAATACCCATGAAGAACAAATTATTACATTTCCAGAATAAAATCTTTCTTTATATGCAAACAAGTCAGCCAAAGAAATACATGGTCTATGTGTTTTAACTGATGGGCTACGTTTCATATACTTTTAATTCTCCAGCACTATGCCTGGAACACTAGATGGTGCTCCTTTCACGTTTCACATTCGCCATTTGTGTTCCCCTCTCAAAGTGGAAAAAATGACAGAAACTGTTAGTAAGTGGGGAAGCTTATTTGTAATTTCTGATTAGGTAGGAAGACCTAATTTAACTTCCATTATGTGTCTCATATAAAACCAGCTGAATACATGACAACATTAAATGCATTGTTTTAATTTTTTGTTGCACTGCATCTTAGCAAGAACTCTTCACTATGAAAAAGCAACAATTATTCAGTTCAGTGAATGGCAGCATTGATTTCTAGTTACACATCTGTGATCTGACTTGTAAAGATATCCAGGCAAATTGGTAGCCATGTAGAGGAGAGAAAGTCAAATTAGACCCCTTATGAAAAGAAAAGCGGGAACTACTTAACTGTAGTATCAAACTTGGCAATCCATATGCACATAATCGTTTCCTTGTCAGCATTCATGTAGATCCAGACTGGCTAGAGAATGGCTATAAAACTTGATAGGAATGCTGAAGAGGATAAGCAGAAGAATTGAGAGTACTGTTGTAGAGATGAAGAGATTAGTGGGCAAGAGATAGAAACATAACTAATGATGCAATAAATAAAATAATTATTTCAGCTGCTTACAGTGGAACTTATTTCCATGTGTATACTTGATTCCCAGTGAAGAACCTAAGAAAATGCACATATAATGGGGACTTACAGACTGCCCAGTAAGATGAAAAATCAGAGATCACAGAATAGACTTAAACAATAATCTTCACATAATCCTTTGTGTGTGTGTGTGTGTGTGTAATTGTTTTACATTACATGGAAGCATTACCTATAATAAAAATCAGGAAAGATTTGGTGGGATGGAATAAATCACATAAGTTTTATATCCATTATCGCACAAAGTGAGAAATAACTGAAGGGCTGCTTAAGATTACCTTTATTCCCTGTATAGCACCTTAAGCAATGCTGGGCTAAAAAGTTAAAGGTGAACCCAGAACATTCACTTGAGGCATGCTTAAAATCACTTCTGATAACCAAGTTAGATTTTCTTAGAACAGTATAGAAAGAGATGTTGAAAAGTCATCCTGTAAAGTAAGAGCCGTGAAAGAAAATGCAAGAGGTTAGTACAATTAATTTTGGAGTCTGTAATTCATAAATGTTCCTGAGGTCAGAAGTCTACTATTGCACTATCAGAATGGAGTAAAAAAACCAAACCACTAACACATACCCTCTAGGGTTCCTTGATTTTCCTTCATATAAAAGAAGATAGAAATTCATAGAAGAGAAAGCAGAACTGGAAAATTCACTAAGGATTTTCATTAGTATTTTGCTCCAAAGTACAATTTGTTAATTGTCATTTTATTTTGAGACATCCTCAAAATATTTGAGGATGTATATTAAGACATTTGCAGTTACAGATGAAGAAACAAGTTCAAGTAAATGAAGAAATAAAACAAACAAATAAAAAAAGACCAAGTCTGGGGACAAACTCAACCCCCCTGTCTCATTCTCCTCTTAATTACACTAAACACAGATGAGAAGATGCCAGTACTTATAGTGGAATTATGTTTTTAACCAAGAAAAGACTCTCTCATAGTGTCTAGACACTCTTCTATGCTTTCTATCGGACTCCGAATACAAAATATACATCTTGTTTCTTGTTCAATAGCAGACAAAACACAACCCTTCACAATAAAGACCTCTGCAAACTCACACACATTTAAAATAAACAGTTGGTGACATAGTTTGGGCTCATCTTCCAGAAGAATCTATCAAATTTTGACCAAAATATCTTGCATCTTGTGATCTTTGGAAAAACTCTATTAAAAAAAAATTAAATCTAATAGTGCTCTGCACTCTTGCAATTCAAGTAGATTGAAGACAGAAACACAACGTGGCATTTTTATTCTCCAGATCCCAAAGTGGTGGGAGTATTCCAAAAGTGCTTCTAGTTATTTCCATCTGTTCAGTTTGTTTTCATTGATCATATGCATTCAAAGAAACATGAGGCCAAAATTACATTCTCAGTGGTTATTAACTTTTGACTACATGATGAAAGGTACAAAACAGTAAAATCATAAATCGCTGCCATACATCACAGACAATTATAAATCAAAGCTCATGACAACCAAACCTGAAACTTATATTGTGAGCCAACAAAAATCATTATACTAAAACAAAAAAGAAATCTAAATTATTCCATTACTTCAATAAGATAAAGAAAAAACATGCAGCCAGTAACACTACCGTGTCACAATTAGCAGAAATATTATAAAGGATGATATTAGATAGAAAGCAAATCCCATTCACAAAAAAATAAATCACTTATGAATTGATTAAAAATTATGGCCATAATTGTCTTTTCCTCCTGTCCCTGTAATGGATTTTTAAGCTAAAGAGAAGTTTAGAAATTGTCTGCCTCAGCAGTCATAGAGGTGATTGAAAGTCCAACTTGGGGGCAAAATAAATCAGCAGATGACCAGGAAAGTGTCCTTGACTCTCTTTCCTTCTGCATTCATTTCTTCATTTCCCCCTTTTTTTTTGTGGGACATAAAAAGGAGAATAATTAGAATCAAAGGCCATGAAGAAACACATTTATTTATAAATTATTAGAGTCAATAGCAGTAGATTAGCTATCAGTTCAAAATTCCCACTTGCTTTATATCTTAAGGTAAATAGGATGGGTAAATGTAGGAGGTTTTGTAGGCTTCAAAATGCAGGTCATTGAATCAAGCTTCCTGGGTTTCATCACAACTCCCTCATTTTAATTTTACTAAGTTAGGATTTTTTTAGGTCTTTCTCAACATAATAGGCTTAATTTTCCCTGCTCACTTACCTTTTCTCTTCACTGGTATTCTCAAGGTTAAAACAACAGATGAACTGCATAACTACTAAGTGTTCTAACAGTTCTCTGCTGAAAAGGGGCAAAAATGAAGAAATAATGAGAACATCCCATAAATATGTCACTAACTGGTATCTTTCTCTAACAACGCTATACTTTTCAATACACTGAATGCAGTGGACTTTATTTCTACAGCTTTGTGATCAGAATAAGCCCCAAACTTCTTGGCAAACCTGAGAGATCTGAAGCCAAACCTATTGCACTGCACTAGTTGTCTAACTATAGTATATAATACACAAGTAAGATTCCTGAGGGAACCTTCAAATGATACAATGGCATTTTCAAAGGGATATAACAAAACTTTAGATTCTTCCCAGGCAGAGTTTGGTCAAAATATGGCAATACTGTTTAAAATATTTACTTTGGCTTTATCAGAATTTGCTTTATCAAGTGTTTACTCATAACATCGAGGTCAGTGACATTCAGTAGTAACCCTGTAGCCTCTTCACGGACATGATGTAATATTCATTTCAAGCAAGCAAACAAGAGGGAACATTATCTGAATTCACGGTACAGTTTTACAGGAAATAACAATACAGTGTGACCTCAGTTGCCTGTGTTCTTTACAAGACCTCAAATATTTTGTTTAGATCAGTAAAGCAAGGAGGTAGAAACAAGATTTGTAAGGCACTGATGAAACCACTAAGGAAGAGTTTTGGGGGTTTTTTTGCATTTTTCAGTAGTCTCAGATGAACTATTCACATTTTAATAAACTCAGGGAAATAGAAGGGACATACTAAAGATAATGGTGCTGTTTCACAGTAGTATGGTAGGGAATCCACAGTTCAAAGAACTACATAGTCTGATGCCTGCCTCAAAACAGCAATTTCACCTGTCATGAATTAAAGAGGAAGGTGAGTATACATAAAAACCTATACCTTTATTAAGAAATCAATCCATTTCTGATGCAGGGAGTGGATGATGGCTGTTCCCCAAAGTTGTAGAAACGTACCCATTCTTTGTTATCCCAAAGGGCCCCTTCCACCAGCTGTTCACTTGCCTCAGATCGGCACACTACCGATGTCAGTCAATAGTATGATGGAAAAGGTTCCTCTCCCTGTGGTCCGTAATTTCTGCCTGTTTATTGGCTGAGGATATGAATGCAGGTCAGAAGGAAGAACTGTGGCTTGCAGTCCAGAGGTTCTGAGAAAGGTGATGGCTCAAAAGTTCACTTCACAACCTATTAAAATCATATGCTTGAATTAATATGCTTGAATTAACAGTTACACTAAGAATTACAGGCAAGTTTCTTGACAAAAGGTAATTTCTTCTCCAGCAGGGAACACAATTAAGGCTGAACTGGTCATTAGTAAGGTATTTGCATTACATTTGAAGTACCTAGTATGGTGGTCCTGCTGAACATTGCAAGAGTGAATCGTAGTTACACAAGATGCTCAGAAATTCATCCCCTCACACTTTTACATCTAGAGGCTCGTTGCTCAAGATTTGCTTTGATTTCTATCCCCCACGGTGCCTCATGTCAAAGGGAACTGTTTACAGTTTGTTACCTAAGTTTCATTTAAGTTCTCCTGGTCACTAATACCAAATATTCCTCTTAACTTACCTGTCATATGAAGCTAGAATGTTTTAATTTTTCATAGTCTCATAAGGAACGAGAGAATAAAAATACTTGCAGTAAATCTGCTTTTCATCCCTGACAGTGCCTGCTTATTAGTATTTCTTCAGAAATAGAATAATTTATTATTTGCAGTCTTTGATTTGTTGTTTATGCATTCCACATCTGAACAAAGCAAAATATTATTAAAGGACCTGATCTGATGCCTGCCTACCGAAGTGACTAGGAGCCTTCCTGTTGTTGAGATCAGGACCTCAAGGATATCTAGCTCCTACAGAATTGCCAGTGAGAAAAAGAAACTCCTCTAAGCAAATCAGGCTGGACTTACTGCATTAATAACCCAGTACTGAATTTTGTGATTTTTTTTGAATGAAAAGACCTCAAAATACACAAACTTATCTGTATGCCAATTATTCCCTCTGCTTTTTCAGCTATAAGAGATAACTGGAAAAGGAAAAAATATTGAGAATGAGTTATATGGAATGAAGTCATTCCATCAAGAATATCTGCCAGAAAACTCTGCAGAAAGCTTAAAGTCTAAAGATGTGTAGCAACAGTGAAACTATAAATTCTAGAGCTACTGTCATTACTAGGATGCGTGAAATTACAACAGGGATTTTATCTATATTTTCTTATAATGTTTTGTTTTATCACTGGAAGAACAATAATCATTAAAATCACCATACAAGAGATTTAAACTTTTAAACATATTAAAAACCTCACTGGATTTCCTGGAATTTAATTTATTGCTTCAAATAGACATAATAATTAACCTATTTAAGCAGAGCAAATGCAGTCTTTCAGTTTCAGATTATTCCCAGATGGAATTTTCTCTGAATCTACAATGTTTCTTGAATCCAGAATCTTTTATCTGTACAAAAGAAAATTAAAATTAATTGTATGATCATTTTCTGAAAAACAAAAAAGGCCATTTTGGTAAAAATCCCAACATTCTTTTTCTTCTTAGGGTCTACTAGGCCATAAAGACAAAGTTTAACAGATTCCTAAACAGAAAATTATTTCCTCTTAATGAGGGGAAAAAAACCAATACCTAGTGAATATCAATTTTTTTGTAAGTGCCATTGAAGTAACCCTCAATATTAGATTGCTAAATACAGGCTACTAATGGTCAGCATGAGTTCACTATCAATACTGCCTCTGGGGTGAGATGAAGAGTAGCCTGTAACCATTGGGGATGAAATAACCATTGGGGATGAAATGCCTATTAAAAAAAGCAGGGATCTGACTTCCACAGCATGAACTGGGCAGATGAACAGTTCCCAGACTGAACTATTTCTGTCAAGTGAACAGAGATACCTTGTACATGCTTTCTCACAGAGCTTCTTCACCTGAGGGACCAAACCGAAGTCTTCAGTTATCACCCCTTCAAGGATCAGCTACCATTTCATACACAGCGTGTCAGCAGACAGAACAGATAGCAAGCTTTATCCATGCTGAATTGTCCAAGCCGCAATTAAGCCCACAGCAGTGAGTTGCCTTGCTCCTGGCACACTGCCACATCCACTGAGTTCACTTGAGAAAAGTTACAGTAAAAAAGAGGAGACTGGACTTGTGCCCATAACCCTCTTCAGGAGGGTTAAAACACTCTGGCTCTGTCCTACATTTTCAGGCACATACGGCCTCAACCTATATGTGCACAGAACTGGAGAAGAGTGAACAAGTTACAGTTTTCACTGCAGGGCTTGTGAGCATGCACTCAGCAACATGCCTGCCAGATAAATTATGCAGGTGCAAAATGGATATAAAAAGAGTCACGGATTTATGTAAAAAATATTTGTATTTGGGCAAATCTTAACTGAGAAAGAACAGCAGGAACAAGTAACCTACATTGCAACAGCAAAGCACATGAGACAGTCAAAAAGGAAAGGGCAGTAGGGAATTTCATTTGGAGTTTCAGTTGTAAAAGGTCTTTTACAGACAAGAATGGGTGAACTTCCAGTTAAATAAAGGCACTTTCATCTGTAATGCTGATGCTCTTTTAATTCTACCAAGAACAGTCTCTTCCTTTTCCCCACCAAAGAGAATCTGATAGTCACTCAGTGTCGTTAACATCTCTACAAGACACCCATAATTGCAAAATGATACAGAGTAAAAAGCAGAACATTTGTTCACTATGTCCTTTACTTCTGTCTCAGACACATATCTTTCTAAGGACATGAACAATTATAATTTTATTATCTTTAATGTCTTCCTCATCCAATTTCATTCCACTGTCTATCCCAGCTGAGGTGTATTGGGCAATAACTTTATAAACTCTTTCCAATACTGCTGTTATTTCAGCCCAAATTGATTTCTTTTGGATCCTGAGCTGACAAGTGTAATATTTCCTAGTCAACAACAATAACTCTGTCTGTAGTTTACTTTATATTCTGTTATTTCAGAATGTAATCTAAATCTATTCAAGTCTCTAGAATATGAGGTTTTATAGTTTCTGCATTGAAATTCCTAACTGATTAATTTTTGATGTAAATTTTAAGAAAAAACTTTTTTATTAATATGCTGTTTTCATAAAAAACAGGAAACACTGGAACAGTTTCCATCTCTAAAAGAAGAGAGATAATGTCATGTATGGTGCCTTACCTCAGTTTGACTTTAATTCAAGGAATCACTTCTACTCAGAACAGTATGTTTGCCACATGTTGAACATTAGGCATATGCCTAAACCCCACTGAAGATGAAATACACAGGTCATCTGAGATGGACAGGTTTCCCAGCAATCAAATATAAAATTTGTTAATAGAAAACATTATGGTAGATAAACTTCAGTGCATCAGATAGCACACATCTAAAATAACAGAAGTTTAATTAATCCATTCTTGTGTTTTCTTATACCAAGAGAGGAAGATAAATAACACAGACCACCTATAAAGACTTCAACTTAGTGTTTGTCACTGTTCTAAGGCAAGCATGCTAGCATAACTTATAAAGGGTAAGACAGAAAATACAGAAAACTTACTGTAAATCAACAGTTTGCTATTACCTGCAACAGCTGTGGCCACCATACTTCCGGAGAACACAGGACAGACAACATGAAATAATGACTTTTACAAACATAAAACCATGAGGCACTAATATTGCATAGTTGAAAAATGAAAAGAATATCCAGTGATATACTGAAAGACAGCAAAACTGAAGAGATGGAATTAAAAACATATTAACTCATGAAAGGGAAAAAATTAACCCAGTATTCTGATCAATATCAGATATTACTGAGACCAACACCCGACAAAAGGAAATGACTAATTTTATGGAAAATTACAGTATCTGCAGTTGAGAGAGAGTTGAAACTGCTGTAAGGGAGTACTGTAATGATACTGGGTCACAATCCAACTAGTGTGTGTGTGTCAAGAAAAAAGTTCTCGTGTACTTGAATTATTTCATAAAATCATTATTTTTTTCATGTACATGTTTCAAAAAGTATTTAGTTTTGCCTCTTGTAAGATTTAACTTCATGAAAATTTCTGTATAATTATCTACAGTTTTTAACTCAGTAATTAACCACAGTTTTCACTTTTTTGTTTGTGGCATCATAGATCCCATATAGTATACTATATTTCAGGGAAATTTAAACAGTTACGTGCAATCAGGACCTGATACGCTATTATGGTGCCACCTTGTGAGGTTGCATCAGAAGTGCCTCTAACATGTACAAGGAAACAAAAATTACCTCTGGGGGAGGGAAAGGAAAGGAGATTGTTTCCATGCTATTGTGAGAAATTGCAAGAGATTCCAATGCCAAGTCTGTTGACAAAAAGAAGCATGTGGTTATTGACTAACAGAAGAACATTCAACATTTTAAGATTACACTAAATGTGCATGAGAGAGCACAAAGAACTCGGTAAAAAAATCAACTGCTTCCCTCAGCACAGATCTAATTGCAGACATATGAATTAATTTCACTGAAGTCAGCAGTTACTGAAAATTAATATGGAAATAATGATCAGATTTTGATCTGCAGGCTGTTAAAAACCTTGGCTTACAGTATTCCCTTAAAACAATGATAAACTAAAATGTGCTAATAAATAACTTTGTAATTGTTTGGTTTTTGACACTGTTGTATTCACTTCCACCAGCTCCTTTTTGTCCCTAAGATGCTTTGAGTGTATATAAACTAGAGATAACACACACACACTTAGCTATGTTGATAGAGGCTTTAGGCAATTGTTTGTCCATTTTTGAAGACAAATATAGAAATGTTCATTACTATTTAATACCTTTTTCTTTGCTATACAAAATGTATGTCCTAATTGCTATTAGGCCAAATCCACAATTATTTTTCATATAGATCTTTCACTATTTAAGCGTCATTCTAAATTGCCTAGTTCCTCTTGAATAAGTAAACCTCATTGAAGATACACTTGCTAGTGAATACCTAAGAGTCTGCCAATAATACTATTGCAGAAATACAGCTGGTTTTTACCTCATAACATTATTTACATTTGCAATGCATCCTGCTGCACACCTATTCATTCACCACTCCTGCTGTAACAAAAGTTTCATCCGTAAGACATCCAACTACAGAAACTGCAAATACAAAGCTTCTTTAGAAATCCATCCCTTACCTTTGCCATCAGGTATCATAACAACTTACCTACTACTAGATAGGATTATTTTGCTCCAGAAGCATTTAGAGTATGTATGTCTCTCAAATTCCAGTAACATACTATGCTGCTCAGATTTTTGTTATAGGTGGTAAACATAAGTCAGGAAATAAAGGGAGTTAGGACAGTTGCATACATTTGTTTCTCCAGTATTCTGCAAGAAGTCTCCTTTAACTGTGGATAGGAACATTCCTTCACAGGGTGCTCCTGATTTCTTTTTCTCTTTGTTTCTCAGCTTGGATGACTCTGGGGTTTAATATCTGAGTGCAAGGCCAAGTGTTTCTTCAACTGCTTTGTGACATTCAGGTCAGGAAGGACATAGGAAAAAAACACAGTGAGCACATTTCAAGGCAACTGAGGTCTTCCTTTAAGTGTGGAAGATGACCTAATCATGGAATGACACACAGTGGTAGGAAGGAAAGAATTTTAGCTAATAGAAATTTTAAAATATAGAAAAAGATGTCAAAAAGTACTGACCTATGTCATCATCATCAGATTCTTTTTGTCTTAAAAATCTTATCCAGGATCTTGCAACCTGGTATTTTAGATTACATGCTAATCATGACAAAAAAAAAACCACATCTCAGGAAGCTTTCAGGATTAAATGTGTGTCTTGAAAGAAATAAAAAACTATTAGTCTGACATTTCAACAAATAGGAAGCAATTTTAACATAATCTCTCAATGTCAATGTCTTATAAATTGTTTGAATCAAGTAACAGATCTCACAATCTGCTTGAATTTAAAAAGATTGAGGCTTGAATCTCTTATTCAATTAGACGTGAATATCAGGATTGATTATGCTAATTTTAACTAGGACTAATAAATCAAAGGGAATTCGGGCTCTAATTCCTTTATCTCAACAGAAACCAGTTAGGAGGAAGTATTAAATTGCTATACACAGCACTGAATATTATCACTCTAAAAAATAATTTTTTAAATAAATGCTATTACTAACACACATTTCATTTTCACTGTGCTATCTTAGACAAGTCTGTCATGTATACCTTGAAATTCAAATTTTCCATCAACACTTTTAATGTCAACCATACTGCTAGACAAATATTTCTTCTTGATGCATAGTGTAGAAATCTGATCAGCCAGCTACACTGCACCATTGTTCCAAGGTAGATAAGCAGCATCATTCCTACAGAAATGGTAAAAAGATTAATTTCTCTACTTTAACTGCTTTTTCAATAACACATTTCCTCCTTTGAAAGATTTAATGTTATAGTAATTGGCATAACAACCAGAAAGGAAATTAGTGTGTGCTTAGCCCAAAAATTCTCAAAGCACAGCAGAATGCGTCAAAAGTTTTAATTGTGATGACTTTGATACAGAAGCCATGTAAGTGACAGAGCCCTTCTATTGACTGTTAGAACAGTAATACACATATGATTGTCTTCAGGCGCCAGTACCTAAACAATACTGGTATTTAAAAAAAAAAAAAGAAGTAAAAATTTAGCTGTTTTCCAGCTGGAGAGGGAAGAGAATTATAGAGCTGCATTCATGCATTTTATGGGAAAGATTGCATAGCTGGTTTAGAAAGAAAATGTCTTTTCATGTCCTTAATAGTAGTTCTGTGCTTCTTTAAACTTCTTCATGAGTTACAGATGATCACATTCTTCCACTCCACATTATCAGCCCATAAAACAAGTAAAATGCAGGACCCCCTTTGAGAATAAGGACACAGTTATAATGTTTATCTTGGGAAGAAATGAATCATGTATGCAGTTATCATATACAAAAGGCGAGTATTTCAAGTGTCATAAGGACACAACAACCCATAAAATATTGGCTGAAGGTAAGCACCAAACCCAGTAACTGCCATTTCAGTAACAGAAAGGCAAACCTGGGATGTGGCTGTCTTCAACACCGGGAGCTTGATTTTGACTGTAGTTTTTTCACCTAAGATAATTTCCATGCAAGATTCCCAGCTGTACAACACAGTGATAGAGGCATCTTATTATTTAAGGCCCACGCTTTCTTTCACATACTCTTGGAAAAGTCACCAAAACTAATTTTTCTGTCAAACTTTTTTTTTTTTTGCACTTTTAAGAGCAGTATTAAATATTCATAAATATAAAACCTACGTGGAAATACCTTCAATAATAGTCTGATTCTGCCTGTTTAAAAAAAAAGAAAAAACCCAACCAAACCACAAACCAACAACCAACCACCTCTGCCAGAATGCTTGGTCAGTGGTGAAGATAAAAACGTGACCGTTCCAAATATCCTGTAGATTGCACGATGCTTTTGTCTCTTTGTGAACCAGATTCATTTCAGTACTTTCTGATGAGTTCTAAGAAGCCATCATTCGAGGACAAAAGCCCCCAAAGTGCCTGAGATTCAGAAAGGCTGGACCAGCAAGTCATTTCTGATAACAGTGGCTCACAGAAACATCTTCAGATTCTTATGTGGAAAGTACTGCAAAGGAAAGAAAAAGATTAATATAAATACATTTTTCATTATGCACAATACTTACCTTAAAGTACAAAAAGGAAGGTGCTGTGTAATAAATACGAATCTCTTCTCTCATACTCTTAGGAAGATTTAAACATTCTGAGAGAAAATTCCATCTTCTGAAAAATGTTAGTTCAGAGGACCTTGCTCAGCACTGGATTAAATCAAGTATAAATTGACCTATTTATTGGATAAATGCAGAGCTAGATGTTTCCCAATGGTACTCTTGCTGTGGCACAGCATTTGGGTTCCTAAACAAGTCAAATCAGGCAGATAAATTTGTTGTTTCTCCTGCTAGGACCAAGAGATCCTGATTGTTAACTTCTAGCAAAAATTGTCATGCTTTTCTCTTAGAGCTTCTTAGATGGTCTAAAGAAATGTTTCCCAGAGTCCTGCTGTTGGATCCACTGAGCAGCCATGGACCAATGTCGCCATTCACTTAGAAGTTAAAAATTCCAGAGGTCAAGGATGTGGCTTAGTGGTGAACTTGGTAGAGTTGGACTCTCTGGTCTTAAAGGTCTTTTCTAACCTAAATGATTCTACAATTCTATGATTTTATTTGCGCTAGGATACAGGCAAGCAGCATGCCTTACTACTGCCATCAGTTTTCAGAAGACCTGAGCATCTTAACATGACAGTAAAAGACAATTTAAAGAGGGCATGATGAAAGCTCACTTTCTCCAAGTAGTAATCTCTATTCAATGTCATGACAGTATAAACTCTATGTTTCTTTCTTTCTTGGCTGAAATCAGAATGGATTATTATGTGTTTCTGTATGTAAATACTATAAATGTTATGCCTACAACAAAAGAAATCTTCAAAGGTTTGGACTATTTGAAAGGCTGAAATGTTCTGGATGCACAGGTTTTGGATTTTCTTTTACAAAAAGAATGCTGTAACTTAATCACGGCTACTTGATTTGAATTGAGAATTTATCAAAGGAAGCTCTGTGGTATGTTATTTGGAGAAGATAAAATTTTATATTCATAGGGGTCTCTAGAAACTTCATACCTCAGAATTTATTCAAATCTGACTGACACTGAAATATATGATGTATAGCAGTGTGGCATATTGGCCCAGGTATTGTGAAAGAAAGCAGACTGTGATACAAAGAGCTTACTGGCACTAAGGTTTTAGAAAAAAATAATTACAAAGATCATGTTGACAACTCAAGAAATGTCTAGAGCCACAGATTAATCCAAACTCCTGAAAGTTTAAGTCCCACACAGGCAATATACAGGGACTAAAAAATCCATAGCATTGTGTGTGAAAACATTTTAGGTACAACTCCTTAAAAAACCCAGATCCATCCAAATCCACTTCACTGGAAATCTACTTATTGGAAATTTTTTGTATTTCTATTGGAATGTCATTTTGGCCTTTGAAGATTAAGCTTTTAACTAAGAAGCAGCTGAAATATTCTGTGAAAAATACTGACAAAAATTATTTCCTTCCACTCTTTTCTTGCTTGCTAAGTATCTCTTGCCCATTTGTCACTAAACTCTAATTTTAGTCCTTAAGAACAAGATAATCTGCATGTTGGGACAGGTCTTACAAGATGCACATTTCCTACTTGAGCTTTAGGTAGAACTGGAGTCAGGACATCAACTGTTATATGTGTAAAGGCCCACAAAGGTTTCAGAAATATCACATTTCCAATGACATCTTTTTGTTTAATCTGTGACTTCTCTGTCTAGCTTTGGTACCTCCTAGGTATTACTAATGCCATATTCTTCTCAAACTGCATTTCAGATTGTTATAGTATGTTTCACCCTCAGGCATTCAAATAAGCTTAAACTTCCAGGATGATTTATAAAACAATTTCCTGTGGAAAACGTAACCAGTCTTGTAGAACAGAACACTTAGCTAGTGCCAGTTCAGACTGCTAATACTTCTATTAAACTACAAGCAGCTTCCTAATGATAGCAATTTTCACTGAATTAAACCTACTGGGATCAAATTTTCTAAACTAGCAACTATCGTTATCATTTACAGCTTACTCAGGATTCCAGAATAACAGTCAAAAATGCATATATCTTCTTCCCTGGTCAGTGAGTAGCAGGTTTTTCTTCTAGTCTTAAAAAATTCCTCAACCACAACAGTACAAATCAAGCAACAGACTTTTTACTGTATCTTCATTTGCCTGACAGCAGTACAACGCTTGCAAAGGCTGTCTGTAGGAGATTAAACCTACACAGGGTCATTAAGTAAAGGTTTGAGAAACGAGTGATAAGGAAAATCAGTCAATGTACAGTGGATGAACTTTAGCTCATACCAGGTCAAAGACTGGATCTGGTGCCAAAATTAATGTCTGATGTATATATTAAGTAGGCCAGATAGTATGACAGCTTAAAAAAAAATAAAATCCAACATATTGAGCTGTGTGAAAAAAAGTGCTTCAAAAACAGAGTGCATGTTGTTATAGGAATCTGGCCCTCAAAGGTTTTCCCACAGAGTGAAGAAGGTATTCCTCCCTCAGTAATTTCATACCCCATTTTAATGATGATGAGATTTTACAGTTGGATAGTTGGTATTATAGAAGTTCTCAATGTTTGTCAGAAGTCAGGTAAGCAATGGTCCCACATAACAGACCAGAGTACAAAATGATCAATGGCTTAGCAGAGATCACCCACTCAAGTAATAGCAGAGCTAGGGATAACACCTAACTGCCTTGCATTCTAAGTTTCTTACTCTCACAATGTGAAGAAGTGGCTTTTGGTGGAATAAAAGGCAAAAAACATAATAAGAAATCCTTTACTACAAATAAAAATCATCCAGGGTCAGGTAAGTTAGTCAACAATTTCAAAAGGATCGCATACCAGGTGCCATTATGGTATTCTAGGATCAGATATTCAGAAATGTTGATTTTTCCATAGACTCACAGCAAAAGCCCTGAAAACTGCAGTTACCCAGCATCTCAAATTGCTCACTGGCAATAATTTTCAAAAGTGGCTATTGCTTTTGTTCCTAGGTGTTTCATTTTCACAGGTGCTGAGCAGCTGAAAGCATAAATCAGTAGGTACTTAGACTTCCTTGAATTTATACTCTGGAATGCATTCATTTGGGCACAAAATTGGAGATATGCAAAACCAGTTGAAATTATGACTGTCCCTGGCCATTGATGGTTTGGTATTTCTTCTGCATGTCTGCTGAACATTTCAAAAGGGACAGTTTTATTTAGATGAAAACATGTTTTCATATCTTTTTTACAATAATAAGATAGCTCAGACCTAAGTTTACCACTAGGATATAGGGTTATTGATCTCTTAAAACACTTCCTGTGCTTTGCATGTTCTGTTTTATATTACATGGTGAAACTGCACAGCCCTTTCTTCAGTTTGGCTGCACACAGCCTATGGTTATCACTTAAGAGGTCTATTGCAGCTGAAGACTCAGAAGAGAGGAAAATGAGAGGCCATGAATCAAGCTGGAGATAAATTCAGAAAGATAAAAGAAATCATTATTTCATTAAATGAATAGGTAATGTGTCCAAGACTGTTATGCTACAATTTAACTCAATGAATAGAAGCCAGGTGTTTGGTGGTGAGAGATCAGCTACAAGAATTGCACTCTTGTCCCATGTCACACATTGTCCCATCCTAGCATGCACTGGATACTATCAGAGAGCACTGGTTTAGCTTCAGTCCCCAGTCAGACTTAGTGTACCTACTGAAGCATTAGAACTCAATGGATCCCATGCCAAAAGTGAAATCACTGTCTCCCTTTAGAAAGCAACATGTACACAGTATTTAAAAAAAATCAGAGTAAGTGGCTGAGATCAGGAATTTCAGTATTAACAAATATGATGCTGTACATACACCGAATATACGACTAAGAATGTCCTCAAAAACTAAAATACCTTTACATGCAAAATGAATACTAAACTGCAATAAGGGAGAACTATCACGTTTTCCATAGAGATTAGTTTGGACAGAAGAGGTCTTGTTACCTTCTTTTCCTGCAACTGTTAACTCTGTCTGAAACAGAAACCAAGTCAGAGAACTACACACTCTCTTCTCAGCTCTGAGACTTTTTTCCATTTACACCCTCATTTTGCAATATAGCTTCAATGGTTAAAAACCACATTGCTGAGTTAACAGTCAGAGGCTAATGTTTCAGCTAGAAGGTGGAAGGAAACCCTGCTTTAGGTCATGTCACCTGTGGGGCTCTTAAGCCTGAGGATTTCAGAGCTGAATCCTGTGACCTAGATAATCTTGACCTGAAAGGAGAGGGAAGTTACCATTTCTCTTGAAGCCGGGGACAGAAAAAAATCTATCGTAAATACACACATAGCTGTCTTGAATATCAAGGAGACATCTCAATAACACAAGTTCACCGGGACACAAATGTGAATCAAAGTACATGTGTTTCAACTGAGCAACTGGATGTTCAGTCTTTTGATACGTGGTAGCCTGACCTTTTGAGATTATCAGTATTGTCAGCAATTCCTCCCTCTCTATTTTCTCTTTACCTAATCTATAACAAGTTCTGTACTTTTCACTTCATCCCTCTTTTTCCTCATCTTCTTGCTCTGTCAAGTATGTAGCACTCAGGTCTTTCAACTAATTTCCCCAGCTTCCCAAAACATCATAAACTTGTAAAAGCAAAATAATTATGACAGTCATTCCAATGGCTACAATGGCAAACATTCCTCTCTGCTACTTTCTCAGGAAATGACTGGATTGCACAGCATCCTCAGCTTGGAATTCTCAGTCAGCAGTTTGTGAGCCTCTACAACACAGCAGTAAAGTCAGTCATGGCACAGGGACTTTCTGGAACTACAGCTTCTGCTGAGTCTTCAAATCTGCCTTCAATTGTCCACATTTGATCTCTGCTCTCTACCAGATTTGTAGGTACAGTTCAGTCTTTTGATCAACTAAAGGAAACTCTATCTGACCCCAGCAGCTTCTATATAGACAACAGTATAAACACTTTCATAGCAGGAAATACACATAAAGAAAATATTAAACACCTACTTAGCTGAGCCTCACAATAATGATTTATTATGTATCTTGTTCTAAAGGAGTTTTTGTTGATACACTTGATCAGTCAAGGAATGCCTGATATGTTTCTAATGTATAAAAGGCATTCACATTAACTTTGTAGCATATCCTCTTGAGGTGCTGATATTTTTCAGGGTTCACAGGAATCATGTCCTCATGCTTTATAGCAGAATCATTTAAATGAAATTTCTGAGGAGAGTTGTTATGAAAGAAATAAACTATACTGTGTTCTGCAGAACACTTAAAACTTCTTAAGCATCATTAGCATTATCAGTCCAAATCTTGATCTATCTTAAATCTACCTTAACTTTAGCCTTATTTCCTATGAAAATACAGTTTATTCCATCAGTCTGACTGTGAGCTCTGTTAATCCTCCCCATTAACTTCTGAATCCTTTGGCAGAATTCAACAACGTGACTGAGAGATGATTAAGTTTCTGCCATTTTCTTGCAAACAGGCAGCTCCATTAAAAAAGTCTTTAAGTGTACCACTTCACAGAAAGATACAAAATAATTCCACACCTTTCCAGACATCAGGAAAATCTTCATAGATCAACCAGTCTTCATGCCTTAACTGCAGCTAAATATGACACTAAACTCCTCAGCTCATCAGTCAGCTAATCAGGAGACACAAGTCTGCAGAAACTGGAATTTACTAATTCCTGTGTTCCCAAAACAGTTTACAATTGTACTGTGTACCTGCCTGTAGTCCAGACAAGTGTTGGATTATCTTCCCAGATGTTAGAATTTACGTGTTATTATCAAATATCACCAAACAGCAACACTACCAACTTAACAACAACGTGTATGAACAAAGAAGATGAAAAAAAAAACTTTTTCAGGTTATCAAGCATTTATTAGTAGACATAGATTTTAGCTTCAGCCTACTCTGCCCATGGATTGAAGAGTCAAGCATGATCTCTTCCCAATCTGGAAGATTTATTTTGCTGGCTGGTCCACTGTAATTTCTTAAAGAAGGTCTATCCTTGTATTACTTAAGTAATAGGCTTAACTGTAAGTTTATGTAGATTTTTTGATTAATCTGTAGAAATAAAAAGCCATTTTTCCTTTTCAAAAGGCCTCTTTAGATATGAAATATGCAAGAAAAACTGTCTTAAGATAGCTGGATTTTATCTATAGACTAATAGGAGATACTGAGCAACAAAACCAAAAAATACCAGTTATAAAAATACCCTGATTAACAGTGGATCAAAGAAAGACTGCAGTAAATAATAATTTTAATTGATTTTTGCTACCAGCATGAACTGTAATGCCACCTAGCTCTCACTTTCTCAGGACAAAAGACTGATGTGTTTCCATGTGTATTTGTGAGATGTATACAATATTTACACACATTCCTATTCAGACAGCACAGATCCTTGCAATAGGCTTGAGAACAATATGAATTTGAGCTTATAAAAGATGAAAATATTTTCCTGAAAAAAACACACAAACAAACCAGGAAAAAAAAAAAAAAAAGGTCATAAAAGTCATTGAGCTCTTAGTCTTCAAGTTAGTAGAGAACTGGAATATCCTCTAGAAAAGTAAACTGAGTTAGAGTAAGAAGTCATCCTGTAGTCAGCTCTCTGGTAAAGTACATATGTCTGACATTTCTTGTATTACACTACACAGTGATATCCTAAAAAAAAAAAAAAAAAAAAAAATCCTGAAAACATGCAAGAGACTATCTTTTTCTCAAAACAATACCTGAGAAAGTCTGGTGCTTTGGAAATCATGTTTTCAAAATCTGCAAATCCTAGTTTCCCATCACCATCCATGTCAGCTTCTTCTATCACTTTCTCACAAACTAGAGTGATTTCTTCTGCTGTTAGCTCTTCTCTGGTTAGCTTATTGAGAGTTTTTTCTAAGTCTGATTTACAAATGAAGTTATCTGTGTTAAAATCTAAACAGAAAAAGAACCAAAGAAAAGATCACCAAAAGCTCTCATACTCATTTACTTCAAACAAAAAAGACATACAAAAGTATCCCAATACAGTACCATAGATCTTAAAGGCATAGATTGCTTTAAGCTCTCTGGGAGCCATTTCACTGAGCACAGAGAACATATCCACAAAGTCATTGAAGCTGAGGCTCCCCTCTCCATCTTCTGAGAAAGATTCCACAATCCTTTCCTTGAAGGGATTCTCCTGTGAAAGACAGGGACATGTGTATGTATATTAGTATTTGGAAGATCAAAAACCTGCAGACTCCCTGTTAATGTGTTTTTAATTCCACGGTTGGCTCACTGAACAATATTTTGTCTTTCAAAATGCACCTCAAAATTTACATATGCATGGTTTCTCAGAAAGTGTCAACAGAACATGCTGCTGCATAATACCACTTCTCACACAGATTTTCTCAGCTCCACTGTTTTTCACTCCTCTAAACTAGTGCTCATGTCCTGCATGGAACACATACCTTATAAATGCAAAGGTACTAGAAGTGTGAAGATTATTTTCATGTAACAGGATCCTGACAGTGTGTCAGACTGACACGGTCAGGAGGATAGCAGCTCCTACATTAAGAAGCTAGCACACACAAACAGGGGATGACAGGAAAACAGAGACCAAGGTAAAAATCCAGCAAAACAAACAGGGTCTTAATGCCTTCTGGTGGCACCTGACTGAAGGCTGGAGGAAAAAACATTATTTAAAAAGTAAATATCTTCATTCCACACTGGATAGATGTGGAACAATCAACCAAACCATGTCTGTTCATTAAGGATGTAAAGTAACATCCCAGTAAAATCTTGCCTTTCATTTTCATTCTGATACACATCAATGTCCAGCCTCTGGTTAAACTGGCTACAAATTTCAGAGTTTTAAATGAAATTTCTTCTCTGCAGATGATCCTAAGATACTTTTCTAGGACCCTATCAAGCCAGCTGGTGTCAAGACTACTCTGAACAAGAAAATACTCTAAAACCATAAATACATAAGCAAGCATAAGAAAAGCTGGTTTACCACTCTGAAGTCCAAACCAAATGTTTTTGTAGTAACAAAATATCTTTCTCACAGCTACACAAAACCCTAAGTTGAATTTGTAGCTACATCTATAAAACTGGGGAAATTAATTCAATTCAACTGAATATGAATAAAACACAAACATCATTTGGGCTGTGAGTAGCATCTCATCAGAGATGTTCTATAGATCTTATCTTAACATAAGACACCGATTAAGATATTGATCTCCTATAAATGTTAACAGCTTTGGTGGTGATATAGCACATTCATTTGTTTTCATATGCATGCCACATTTTATTTGGCTTTAAAAGAAGAAATTAAATGGATATAAGTTGAATTAGTTAACAGGTATTCATAAACCATCCAATTATTTTAAATGAAATTTCATAAAGCAGCTCTATTTCAGAGGTAAATGACCAGAAAATGTTATTTTTCAGTTTACTTGAATTCCTTCTTGATAATTCACACATAGAACACATGCATCTATAGAACACATTTTCTGCATACCTGTGGAGACTAAAAAAATACTATCAGCATGTACAAAGCAGACTCACGTGAATAGACTGACATTTTATATTTATGTAGTATCCTTCATCTTAAAGGAACATAAAGTACCTTACAGGAATTAGTCTACTTACCACCTGATATGCAGCTTCCTCTGAAGGGAAATTCAACTGTTAAATGGTGTGTAGCAGCTTACAACAAGAATTGAAGATAAAGATGTTCAACTGAAATCACAGGGGGAACTTGGAAGCATAATAAAATTTGTCACCCACACAGAGATAACATTTAAGATACATTTTTTTACAGCCTCAAATAATGAAAATTTTTTAAGGATTCATGTCAAAAGACAAGTATAACATACAAAAGCTTAATTTCTCTATGAGAAATGTGAGGTGTGACTGTGCACATGGACGGTTCAAAGAACATCCAGTTCCTGGAAAGCAGCTGTCATTGTTTTTTCAGAGGATCAATCGTTGTAGATTGACGAACGAATGTAGATTCATGCAACAGATGACCCTTTGCAGTATTCTAGTTGCATCTAGTAGGATGCAAGTACAAAGAAGCGGTCAGACATTTGGGTACAAGTCATGGATTGATCAAGGCTATACCATGCCCACATAAATTTGTCAAGTCACATGACCTGGCACAATTAAGAATAAATTTCATCCCAGCTGGAACTCTGAGATACATTTTCACATAAGCTATACTGCCCGCTCACATCTTTAGAAAGCATATTTGATTGTATCTGGAGGTTTCTATTTAATGATAAAGTACTCAGGATACAACTATGTTATGAGATGCCTTTGGGTCTTGAAGTTTGCACTCTAGGACCACTTCCATGATAGAAATTAGAGTCTGCCAAAAGGCAAATATCCTTCTAATGACAAACTACGTAAGCATGTGTGCCAATCTTCTGAAGATGGGTGAGATCGGAGAAACAGGCGTTGGAAGCGTGATTCCCTGAGATAAGATTCAAAATTCACCAGTAAATGCCAAGACCTCTCCAGTCTTTCTGGCTAGATAACGGCCAGGAATAAGGCTGGTTTAATGGATACATGAAGTAGGGACCACAGAACCATAGGCTCAGATGACATACCATTAAAGCAGTCAATACTAAATTCAAATTTTCCTGCAGGATTCTATGACTGAAGTAATTCCACAATAGGGAGCATGCCTACAAATTTCAAAGGGTAGGATCTGAATACACAACGCTGAGCTAACTGTTGAGATAAAAACAAAACCAGGCCAAATTAAAATAAATTATATAGAAAATTATGTACAATTATGTAGTAAAGAGGGATTCCTAAAAACAAAAAGACAACTGCCTCAAAAAAGCAGCAGGGTCACATCTCTCGTCTGGGAATGAAAAACAACACCCCAGAATGAGCCAGATGGCTGAGAGAAAGTCAATGTAAAAGGATATGCAATGATCGCTCACATCATGTGCATGATGTGTAGAGGAGGTATAGCAGATGTGCATCTGTGGGTACTACTAAAGCTGAAGTATCTGACTTGAGTGCTTGGAAATATGCCTGTCTGTGCTGTGAATACACGCACAGACACTCAGAGGAAAACAACTGATTCTACTGTTTCAAATTGTCAGTTCATGAATAACCAAAGTAGATTCATTGGGGCTGATATATATGAAAAAGCTTTATTTTCTTCCTAAAAGCACATAAAAATTGCTGTATCTGTTAGAGAATGCTAAATAGCAAACTGGACAAGAAAACATGTTAGAAAAATGATCTTTTTTATTTCTGCAATACTGTATTGCTTTCTTTGGAAGAAACCTCATCAGAACTAAGTGTCGTGGTAACGGTCGTAAACTGACATCTTAGAGGCAGCACTGGATAACAAACAGGGAGTACACAGGTACAAATAGTCCTATCAGTAGTGAATATCAAACTCAGGACTTTCTGCATTAAAAATTCTGGGCATGATCTCTCTGAGTAAATAACCATATTGCAGTTGCATAAGATGAATTATCTATTCGGCATGTCAGAGGTCTTGAAAATATAGATGAATTAACAATGAATTAAATGGACCTAAGCATACTTCTTAAGTAACTCTTTGCCAAATGGATCTCTTAAAACCTAAATGAAAAATAAAATCTTTCCTCATATTGATTTCTTTCCTTTAACTTTCTCATATTATGTGTCTTCAGGTAGTATATCTGTGGCTTACACAATGGAAAGTATTAGCTTACCTTCACAGATACTTTTCACATCCTTTCTGTAATTTCATTACCTCTACTCTAAAGAGCACAGATTAGAGTTCCATCATATTTCAAGGAAAAGCCATGGGGGAAGGGAGCAAAGGGGAAAACAATACCATTCCTTGCTAGATGTTTTCTCTTAACCATTAATTGCTTAAAAAAGAATGCTTTCTAAACTAGAAATTTACATTTGTCTTGTTAAAAGGCTTTTCTGTCTTCTCACAATAAAAATGAGAGGGAAGACAGAAACAGTAAAGAACTGTTACAGCTAAAACTGCTGGTTTGCTTGAGATAATCCTCCTAAATGCTCCATCCATCTTTTTAATGGTCACTTTTTCTACTAACAAAATTGTGTTTCTATACATTTTTGAATGTCATGTGGCATCTATTCCAATGTACAGACCTAGAACACCATAAAATAAACCATACCCATTCATTTTCTAAGAAACTATTACAGGGCTTATTCCCAAAACTGCAGATGAATCTTACAAAGTCACTTGTTATTTTCCCATGTCCTCTAGTTTCCATCACAGGCTCTAGAATAACACTGCATTTCCTTTTTTTTGGACTATTGCATGTCCCTTTGCCCTACCCATTTTGCAGCTTGATGAATTAATTTAAAGCGCTCTATCCTATTTTCACAAGCTGCCTGCATTTTGGACAAAAGAGGTGGCAAGTGAAGTTGTAAGATAGGTTAAGATAACTAAGTTGGAGATGTTGGACAGTCATTACAAAATGCTTCTCAGTTTTATATCCACAGAAACATGATGATAATTTTCTCTTTTGTATTTGAACATAAATCCCCACCAACATTAGGGAAGATGCTTAAACACACAAAGCAGTCTGCTTTGCAGACTACTGAAAGCCAGAATCTCACTGGATGCTTTATTCAGGACTTGTTTGAGAACTGATCAGAAGCAAACCTTTAGATTTCAGAGGTTATTGCTAAAAAATAGAAATGAACTCTCATCGGGCAACCATTAATCTAAAAACGGCTAATATGTTCATTACCAAACCTCCATAGGAGAGGCTGGTGCTCTGGAAGGGAAGCATAATAAGTGCAAGAGCAAACTGTCCCTGGAGCAGATAATCATCACATTTATTTGTTCACTCTTTTGTTTTCCCTTTTCTTCTTCCCCCCTTTTTTTTTCCCCCATGTCATCAAACTTCTCTGAAGTGCATACTGAGTACTGATGAAGAAAACCCTGCACAGACCAAGGCTAAGATACAGCTACATTGATATGTTTACATCTATTAAAAAAACAGAGAAAACATCTTGTCATTCTGTCAGAAAGCAACTGTAAGACAGTTTAGCAGTGAGCTTACCTCTACTGAAGGCTGCGCTATGGTCACAACAGCCAAATCACCACTACATATAGAACTGCTGAAATATTACAGAATCTAATAGTATATCACAGGAATTTAAGGCATTTTAACAAAACCTGATTCACTAATTATAGCAGGGAAATGCAAACAATAGTGCTAAAGACCATCAAGCAGGTACAGATTTGGAGTTGAATGGGAAGAAAGCGGCCCTCACTTATTGCACTTGGAGGTCATAGAGCTGAGACACACAGTTAAAAAAGGGGTTCAGAGAAGCAAAAAGAGTGGTCTTCAAGGGGTAACCCATCCCATCATAACTAGAAACAACTATCAGGATGCAGAGACAAGTGAGCTGCAAGCAAAGATTAGTCAGAGCAGGGGTAAGAGCTTTGAAAGGGTATCAACCTGCTCTCTCAGGTGTCCTTGCCCATTACATGGAGAACTTTGAAACTGAAGACTCATTGAAATCGCTTCTAAAATTCAATCTTATTAAAACTGGAGGAAGTGTTTTCATTTTATTTGGAAGCAACTCACATGCATTCGTGTTTAAACTTACCAAAAATAGGATGCTAACATTGGTTCTGAAATGTGTGACCAATTCACTGTTCCCTGTATGTCCTTTCTTTCTCCTGAATGATTCTTGTACCTGCTGGTCATTCTGTTTCAGTAGTGTGCAAATTTATGAACTACCTTACTCACCACTGCAACTAATGACAGGGCTTGTGAGGATCGATGAAGTTACTGCATGAGCCAAAAAAAGAAAGCAACCGACTGTAAAGTGAATGAAACAAAAATGATTCCCCTCCAGGAAGCCCTTTTATGACCAACTCCCGACAAAAGGATTGCTCTGCCTCACAACACCCAGAGACAGGCCACACAACAATTTGAAGATTCTGACAATTGGGGATGCATATGTCACAAAGAAGATGGTAACCCACTCACTCCTACAGATCATATATCATCTCTGTCATCAGGTTACATTCCCACATCTAGGTCTGTGGACATGACAGGGATAATGAGAGTGAAATGAGTTTTGTTTTGAAATAAAATAAATCACTTTGGCTTTCTAGATGGTCTCATACTGAACAGCCCATTTCATTCCTACAATTTTGCAATATTAATTGCTGCAATCTCAGAAGTGCCCATATGCCCTAAAGTTACCTTATTACACTGCTGCCTGCGTAAAAAATTGTCAAAATTAGAGAACAGACTACAGTGAAACAGATGAAAGTAAACTAGCTGTTAACTTCAGTATAATGGTAGACTTAATCAACTTAAAGTCTCTGTCCCTTATTTATTTATTTATTTCCCTGACTTTCAACTTTTAAAGATCATGAGTTAGTGAATAATTCATTACCAATTAGAGTGAGTGACCATCGGCATTTTTTTCCTTTGAAACACAAAAATCCTGGCTCAAAACATTAATGTGTGAGGTAAAGATCTTTCTTTATATTAGCAGAATCTAATTTAGAAAAGTGCATTATTGATTCTATCCATTTGTCAGAATCTGCAGTGGTATTGAGCTCAACGTTGCCAGTAACTAGCAGTGTAATGTGTATATGAAAAAAGCCAGGTGCATTGCAATTACCACTAAGTTTATTAGAATTCAATAGACATTTAGTTCATTTATTTCTATTTTAAGATTTAAGTGTTGGCTTTATCTTTACCTTGATGAAACTTAACTGAAGAAAGAAAACACCATACCTATTTATTTAGAAGTCTGGTCAAGTTACAAAGGTTAAAGTTTTGTTTGTTTGATTTTTAGTTTATGAGCTGGAGTTACTACCTACCTTTCTTGGAAAATGAACTTCAGGAGAAAGACTTTCTCCCCCTCTACCCCATCTGCACAGGTAACTGCAAAATGCTCTATGACCAAGATTGACCCTGGTTTATAACTGAGATCCTTAGGTGGCACTTTAATAGCCTTTACTGTCAATGTTTTGAAAGAGTTACAGAGGAAGATCTAGTCTCCTCTAACTGATATTTTACTGGAAACAAGCTCCCTAGCTATTGAAAACATTTTCTCTATGAACTGTTAGAATTCCTGAAATAAATTAGTGGTTTGAAAGCCATATTTCTAAGGTTATTCCACAGCCTTATGAAAGAGAATTATTGTAAAATTTGACACTTAATTTTGTCCTGCTACCTTCATAAAATCAAGTTCCATTACCCTGGAGACATCTTCTAAAGCAGAGTCAAAAAGCCTCCCAGACTTGATGTGGTGCAAGATATATTATGATCCACTTTACTGACGTAAATTTATTAGGAGGTCTGTAATCATTACCACCTAAGTTTGCTAAGGTAATGAGATGTGCTCCTGTATCTCAAAATGTAATCATGGTCCAGTATAAAATTTCTGGTTTATATCTCAGCTTAAGTACCAGGCTGTCTTGTAAATTCAGGAGTTTCCCATCTCTAAAGTTTTCATAGAATGAGCTGTTCCTTAATTGTTCAATTCTGTATCACTGAAACCAGTAAGAATGTGCATTGTTATAGTTTCTTGCTTTCTATTCTGAATTTAGCCTTGATTTTTCACAAAGCAACTATTAGCCATTTGGCAGTTAAACTCTTCAGAGTCACGTAACTGAGCCTGAGAATTTCATATTATGCTATCAAGAACCTAGAGATAACAACATAAAACTTAAGGAATACTGGTAGTCCATACCAGAAGTACCAGTACAAGCACCTAAGAAGCTACAGTGATGAATGAGTTGCAGACATGTTAGAGAAATAAAACTACTTGCAGTACAGGATGAATGAATTGACCCCCCCTTGAGGATCACACATTTTATCACAAAGATAAGAATTCAGTATCTAGGCATAAGCAGAAATAGCAGATGGCTGAAAAAAATCAGAACATTTCAAGATGTTCCCACATATTCAGAGTTTTATAGTCTATGCTATTTTATCCTGCTGGCTACTAAAAAAAATTATTAGTTTATTTTGTATTCACATAATTAAGGCCCTTAGTAATTTCTGTTGCATCGTACACAGTACAACACAATTTTTCATTTTTATATAAGCTGTCCATCCAACATGTCAGCTCTTCACTAAATCAGGCAAATATCCCTATTTCAAGATGAAGAATCTTACTCCGCTTGTACTAGATGCTCAGCTTCAAATGATTGCTTCCAGGTAACTGCTAAGAGCATGTCCTTGCATTAAGTCATTTCAGAGAAATCTCACCAGGGCATTAAGAATAAATCCAACAGATCTAGGGATTGCTTCACTTTCTGTCAACTTAACCTCCTCTCCAACTGAATTTCTAAAGCCCTGCTTAGGCTGGTTGGTTGTTTGGTTTTTTCCAAATATTTGATACCTCACAACATTAAGGAAGGATTTTTAAATCATTAAAATGAAGTGGAAGGCCATCAATTACAAGTTATTTATGGCATTGCTCTTAAAAAGCTTAATAATACTTCATGCAAATGTCAGTGAACAAATAGTTGTTTCTACATCATAATGATTTAAAAATGTCAACTAATTTGCATACGTGAAAAAGCAAAATAAACCATGAGACCAAAGACAACAGAATTCAACGAACTATTTAAAAAATTTATGCTAAAAATCCATATATGTTTCGTTAAAGCCATATTCAATCGCTGAACCCATATAATAATAAAAGGCAATACTGTCTCAATTTTTTTTCCAGTAATTGCTTGAGGTCTACTGCTTCTCTCATTTGTACTTACATGCACTGTCTCTCCACTTCCTATTATTTAATTACTCCGTGAAAAATGAAAACTCCTGATAATTAAGAAAAATAGTATTTTTTGTGGTTTTGAAGCTGAGGGAAATAAAATGGAGAAATCTTTACTGTTGATCAGTGATGTTCTGCACACCTATGGCAAATTTCTTATCAATACATTAAGATAAGAACCTCTGATTTCTAACCAGCCCTTCACACAGAGATACCTCTGGCATCTAAGGGATCAATATATATACAAAGTGGAAAGATTGCTAAGTTTGATTTTATTACCTACTCATTTCCTTTAACATCTATCCCAACTATCTCTGCAAGACAGATGTCCACCTAACTATTTATCAGTTTCTGGGGCTGGTTTTGCCCTTGAACAATAACAGGAAGGGGAAGACCTCAGCATGTTACATTGCTTCAGGATATCCAACTCACTTGGTAAAACTTCTGGCAGATGAGCTACATAACTTAAGATACAGTTTGCAAGAAGTCAAAAGTGATACCTTTAGCTCAGGCATGTTTATTATAAGCTGCATAGGTAGTTTAACATCTGGGTCCTTTGTATAGTCCATAGGTACAACGTTTGGTGCCATTTCATGGTATCGGCCATGCAACCTGTAAACAAGCAGAAAAAACCAGGCAGTAACCAATTTTAAATAACCAGCTCCATTCATACAGTAATCAGACACAAATTTGTCTTGCAGCTCTACTTACTATTTTAGTGCACAAGTCTGAGCCCACCAAATTCCCATCTTTTTGGAAAAAAAAAAAGAGGGGTTTGATGCAGTATCCAGTATAACTGCTACTAACACCTGTACTTAACTAAGTAGCATTTCACACTACCCGTATACAACACTTAGGCACTGTATAGGTACATGCACAGCAGGCCCAGACTGATGCACTAACACTGTGAGTATAATCCAGGGATCACATCTCAGTGCAGATTATTGGCTGATCTGCACTGTGCAAGAACAAGTTGTTGTTTTACAGCTCAAAGAATTTAAAAGCAAACAATATGCAACTCTGATGCTATAGACACCAGTAGCATTGGGAGACCTTACTTCTGAATTAAGAATGCCCTTTTCCTACCTGTGCCTTACTAACATAGCAGATTCAGTCTTATAATTGTAACACTGACTGACAACACACAGACCGACAACACACAGACCATTTCTACTTCATTCCATTTCACATAGCTTTGCTTCATTCTTGGCATAGCTTAGTCATCAAATCAGTGTATTTTAAAGGCAGTGAACAAGGGTTTTTCCTGATAGATGCAAGTCTAACATTCAGAAATCTAGTTTTACGCTCTAACAATAACACTGTTAGCATGATAAACAAAGATTTAGAGTTTTGTAAGGAAGCTGGGAAGAGTCAAAACCCACGAAACACATTGATATTTCTAAAGGTTTAGAAGCTGAATACCAGTAAATTATAATAACCGTCTCAGTCTCACAAATAACCCGGGCCAAGATTGCACAAACATTTCTCCAGTATTAGTTCCAATTGTTAATTGAATTAATTTAACAAGTGTTAATCCCAGCCTTCATTTGCTGTCTCCAAATATTCTAGTGAAGTGCAAAAGCATAGCTCAAAAGCCAAGAGAAAACAGCCATGTGCAAAGAAAACATCGAATTAAGCAGGACATACATTTTAAAACTATCTTATCATATTTATTCTCACTGGGATGATCACCCAAACTAGGAATAGAAACATTTCAAGTAAAATGGGTACCCAATCTGAACTCACCAATAGATCTTAAAGTTTGAGCTCTCAAACTACAAACAGAAATTGCCTGGTAAATAAGACATCACCTGTTTAGGAGCAATTCATATGTTGAAGAGATTAATTCTGCTGATTTTGTAATTTAACTGATTTTAGTGATACCTCATTCTGGTGGACAAGTATCTAGAACCCAAGTATTTAGAATCCAAGACTGTCAAATACCAGCACAAAAAGGTTGCAGAGGGAATTCTTGTATCCTTGTGCTCAAAGAATAGTGAGAGATCAATATATTTAGCACAAATGCATAACCTTCCAGTCCTCTATGAAATACCGTATGTGTAAAAAGAAAAGGAAGATTACGTAGCTGTTGTTCACAGAAAACTTAGAAAATGTCATGTACTATAAAATGTAATTTTTATCCTATGTGAAAATTTTGTCTTACACCTAATTCATAAACTGCTTAGAGCAGAAAGCAGTCATTTTGCAATGTCTTATGTACTAACACAGAGTATTCTGGTCTCTCATTAGGCCATATATACTACTGATATGTATTAAAAACCCGGATTTATTATTTTGTGGCTTATTTTCATTTTAACAAAAAAATCCTGCCTGCTCACTAGGTATACAAATATACAAATATGTATACTAGGTATACAAGTAGAGATTAACCTGTTGTAAACATCAGAACATAAACAAGCCAGTAATACAGGAAGTAATGCCTCAACAACCCCTTTATCTTTCCAGACGTACCTTCAGCAAGCCCTCAGGCAGCCACACAAGCAAGGGAGCTATTTCAGATTATGTGGCTAATGAACTTCAAAAACTAGGAAAAAAAATAATCTACAGGCATATCTTTGGTCATGATTGTGTGTGACAAAGAACACATGAAATAGGACATAGAAACATGTTTTGTCTGGATCCTAGGAAAATAATGTCTTTCCACTGTGCAGCAATATATTGTGCCATACAGGAAATTAAATATCCACTGATCTAAGCATATTTCAGCTGTTTACCACAGCTCATCCTGACATTTCAGAAATACTGTGTAATTCAAGATGCAACAGCCATTTCCCACTCCAGCAATTGCTATCTCTGTTGTAAACAGCTGCTACAAAGACCTAAATACAACAGAAAAAAAACCAGCTTGAAAGCACTGAAAGGAAAGCAAACCTTTCAAATCAAATATCCATCTAAGGATGGGTTTTTTAAAAGCTAGACTATTGCAATGGTGTTCTAGTCTTAAGGAAAATAAAGCTCTCATCATTGGAACGGCTCGACCACTTTGGGCAACATTTCAAACCACACTAGCTGACAATGCCTGCTAATTTGAACTGCCAAGATTTTCTTCACTACTTTCTCTAGTATTGAACTTTACTGTCTTTGCTCTGTCTCCTCCAACAGGACTATGAATACAGATACTGAGCTAGGCATCTTAAAGGAGTCCTCCATAATGTCTTTCAGAAGACAAGGAAGGGATTGGAATATTGTGCTTTTCCTACTACTTCAGACATTGAGTTTTTGCAACTCCCTCAAGAAAAATGATACTATCCTAGGACATTTACACCTCCATATGATGTAAATACAGTAATTTCTGAAAGCATCTCCAAAAAAATATTCAAAGCATCCCTCAGAAGGGATTAGGTTTTAGCTAATTACATTGCCAAATGTCACAGAATAAAACCATATCCTTTTAGTTTTCTGCCACAGATTATAATAGAACTAATTCCTCTTTCCTTTCTGCAAGGAGTTACAGCCAGAAGCATTGAGTTGAACAACACATCTGCTGACAGAAGTCAATTTTTAGAATCAGAAAGGCAAATGCATTCCTAGGGACAAAAGCCTGGAAAAAACAACCAAAGGAAAAAAAAAAACCCTCCCCTGACAAATATCTTTATTGTAATATATATATACGCATATGTCTCTACCTATACATGTTAATACATGTAATTTTATGCCTAGTCAAAACATCCACGATGCAGACAATATTCATTTTTACTGAAATCTGTTAAGATGGTATGTTCCCAGTCTGTCTATTTAAAGTTATTTCTTTTATCACTGAAGATGAGCAGAAAGGAGCAGGCACTAGTAACTAGTAAGGAGCCAGGCACTAGTAACTAGACAGCCTTCCAGCACACTGCCTTGGGCTCAGAAGAAATAGCTTGGAAAGCAGATGATGGACACAGAAATGTACAAATAATGAACAGCAGATTTGAGGGCAGCTCTGATGTCCTGTTCTCCCCTACTAACCCTTCCATTAATTCACCAAATCACTCAAAGATCTGTAGGTATAAGAGCTTTCCACCTGAGTGAATTTCACACTAAAGCATCAAATGACTCCATAGGAAGTGGCTGTGATCCAGCTTCTGCAAACTAAATTATGGCAATAAAATAGTCTCTCACACGCTTTTATCTGGGAGGATTCTGAAACTCTGTTTGTGATAACCTTACTACATCGCACAGTTAGCCAATAGCACAATGAAAAAGGCCATAAGATTTCTCTAGCTTATATTCCAAATCAAGCACAAGCACCATCATCCTTTATAATAAAACAAACAAAAAAGCCCAACCAACCAGAAGTAAGAAATAGTAACACCTTTTCCTACTGAAAGTTCTTTATGCTGGAAAGTTCTTCAGGGACACCATGCACCGTTTTATGACAATCAGGATTGCCAGTCTCTCAAATGCTCAGATTTTGTAGAAAATAGGTTGAAAAATAACAGAGCTGCCTCAAGCCTCTTGCAGGATTCTGATAATGCCACATATCCCAGTGAAGCAGTCCCTTTTGCAGGAGTTTTCAGCAACACTTTTGTTTACTTGAGTAACCTAGATTACACTGGGTGAGTACTTAACACTTTGGCGAGAAAACTGAATGCATTTCTGATCCCTTGTTTCATATCACAATGTAAAGATCAGTAGACATAAAGGTTATTTACATCCATAATGCTCCTGTCTATCACTACATCAACTTGTCATACCACTGCCACACTTGGATCAAGTACCATGACCAATATTGTGAGTCAGACTTGGTAATCATCTCCCAAATGCTGCACAAATTTGCACTGTACAGATTACTGCCTGCTCCAACACATCTCAATGACATTAATTACTAACCATAAACAGGAAATAAACTTCTGTGGTAAAGGCTTTAATATATCTCCTATTCTTATAGAAATGGAAGGCACTTCAAGTGACTTGAACACATCAGGAGGAATTGTGAACTAGAGAGGAAAGGCTTTTTGTCCTACTCAGCATGGCCCTCAACAAGAAGCATATCTGAAAATAACGAACAGCAGCTTTAACTATCAGTCCTAGTCACAGAAACATTTATGTCTTGTCAGGGGAGCAATGAAAGGTTTTACAGTGGTGTCTGAACACATAGATTTGGAAAGGCTGCTATTACCATATGCAGACCATTATGTATATTCAGAAAACCAGGACCTGCAAGCAACCTCACTGTTTTTGCAGTTGTGTCAACATATCCTGCAGTGATACTTGCTTCCAAAAATTATTCTGGATGCACGCAGAAGCATTTTCCCATTCCTGCATGTGCTTTCTTTGATGCCAGAATGCCTTCCTTACTCTGCATGAAAGATGGAGTTGAAAAGCTGGCAGTGTTTACCAGTGTCTTCCCTCACACAGATGAGAGTGAGAGAGAACGTAGTGACAAATTTAATGATAAATTTACCTATGATGCCGTGTACTGACAGGTTTTGGTACACATCTAAGCCTGATAATAACCGAGGGTTAGGGCTGTGATTTTGTATCACTTTAATCCAGTCTTGCTGATCAGCAAGAAATTTCAAACCCACCTATACCCACACACCTCCCTTGCACCAACATGCACCAACACTTAGAAAATTGCCATGCAGGTCAGGGAACTGATGTGTTTGAAAATACTGAAGTTTTCAGTCAGCTCCTTGAGGTAACTGATGCAGTTGCAACAGCACTACTGCCTGTGCAAGTAAATGAGGGTATGCTTTTCTTGATGAATTAATCAGCTAAGTAAGGGCAGGACAAGCCTTACCCCTCTAGGCAATGCAAGTTTTAAAATCAACTCAGCTACTCATCAACCACTGAAAACCAAAGAAGCTGTGTTCAGAAAAAAAACAAAAACACAACATAGTATAGCCTCCACAGCCTACTTTTTGTTTATAACTTTCATTCTACCACTTGTAAGTATTTGACGTAGTAGAAAAGGTGGGTCAGAGTCTACCCCTACTTCTCAAGGCTGTAGCATTCTAGAGTCAGCAAAGATGATGCTTTGTGGGTACTGGGACATCTTCAGACTCATAACAGAGCATCCAGCTATACCTGTGTAGGCCTGAAAAAAGAGCCTCCTGGGTTTACACCCTACAACAATTGTTTAATTTGCTACTGAGCTTTGAGAGAAGGTCAGATTGTACCCAGGGTCATCCATAGGTCTGTTAGGACACAGAGCAGCTCTTCCTTGGCTTGATACACACAAATCACCACCATTAAGTGTAGTGACATCAACTTACAGATGGCTGGGATGCCTTTGTAATAAGAACTCTGCATTAAAGGAGTGATGAAAACAAAAGATAAAAGCCTGCAATGTCTCACTGATTAGAAATAAGTAGAGGCTTCAAAAGTGGCCTTTAGAACCTATTAAACATCTCTCTAACTCTTAAGTCCAGCCTTCATAGTACCAGTCACTTGATTTATGTCATAAAAGGAAAACATTTAGAAACAAATAGTATATATATTGCTGAATAAAAATAACAGGAATACATTCAAAGACTCTACAATCAAGACCATTCCAAAGAGTAAATTCTAGATTGATCTGTGTATTCACAGAATAGCAAATAGCAAAACAGCTTAACTGGAAAAATGAAGCAAAGCAAGGAGTGCTGATGGACAGTCCCACAAGGAGTTCATAGTATGGAATCCTGGCATGATCTGACAAGAGACTGACTGTCCAGAATGGAATAAACTCTGTCGGCAGCAGATTCAAAGAAGCACCCGGGTGATGTTTGGTTGTATTTTCAGTTATTCACCACAAGCAAATATAAAGGCTCTTGTCCAGATGCCAAGTGAAAAGAACAGCTGGAGAAGGATTTCTGTAATATGCACACCACTCCAGAGACCAGCAAGAGCACTGATGAGTTTATGGAAATAGCCAGATCTAAACAATCAGCCTTTCTGAGCACCTGGAGACAGAGACAGCTGGAAGCAAAAGCCGCAACAGCTTCCTGTTCAAGATGGGAGTGCACAGATTGCAGGCAAGAATGCATTACACTGATCAGAGGCACCCAGGGGAACCGATTTACAGCTGATGCTACAGAGGCTGTAACTCCCTACCAATGCAAATTCTTGAGGTGCACATACTGTCCTGTAAGTGCAATTATTGCAGATGGACAAATGCATGATCGGAGAGGTGAGGAACAGACAGGTATGCCTGTAAGTCTGCCAGATAGAGAAAGAGTTGTCATAGCTCAAAAGGAAAAAGGTTCCTAAGGGCTGAGAAATTGAGGAAGAAGCAGCCTTCAGGGTTGCCTACAATCGATAAGGAAAGTATTTTCAGGGTGTCAGATTTATGCCATACACTCACTAACTGCTTTTACAGTAACATTTATACATTGCACATAGTAACAAAGGCATCTTTGTACTGCAGCAATACCTCAGGGAATTATTGTCTTCAATGATCGCAAGAGTTTAGAACAGTCTATCAGAGAAAGAGATCTACCATATGAAGCTGAAACCAAAACAGTAAGAAACTTGGTGCTACATCTGAAGGTACCAGCCAGGAAAGTCAGACACTGGAACCACAACTCACTAAACTGCCACACTTTGACAAAAGGATAAAGACCTAAGAATATGAAGAAACACAAGCAGGAAGAGTTGAAAGAAGTAACTTTTATTACATTTCTGTTACTGGCACGCCTTACCCCTTCTATGCTTTCCAGTTGAAGTTATTTTCATTATCTCAAGAAAATACAATAACTGGACACAGAAATCTGGTTTATAAAAAAGCAGCATAAGAGGAAGAGAAAAGGTGGATAGATGAGCTTTCTGCCAGCTTTTAGCCTGACTGAAATAAAGGAAAGTTTTATGCTACAGGAAAGGCAAGAAGTGTCTAGAAGCCTTTTATTTTATTTATTTATTTTTAATTCATTCAGGATACAGAAATACTACTGACAACAAGAATAGAAACTTAATTAACAAGATGATCAATAGCAGTTTCAGGAATATACGTTCTTTCTGTATGTAGCTGCTTGCACAAAATTCAGGAAGATTCCCAAGGGTATAGAGCTCCCCCAAACTTTATTCTCTTGGCAGATACTTTTTTCCCCCAAAGCTGACAATATGGGAATTAGCCCTTTCTGCATAGAAACCCCAAACTTTATAAAAGATAGGATGTGTTAGAAAAACAGGAGCTGAGCTCTACCTCCTCCCTCCATCTGCACAGCAACTTGCTCAACGGGGAGATGTATCTCAAGCAGTTTGCTGCATTTGCTCCCTTATAAGGAAGGTTTTCCAGACACTTGGAGGAAATCACTGCTTATCTCCTCAGTTTAACTCTCAGGCAGGTTTCAGATTTAAAATCCAGCATATAGCTGGATTGGCTAGAAAAGCTTCTCTGCACCTCACCTTTCACCCATCAAAAATCTGTTAAGGAACGGGCAGAAAAGAGAATGCAAGAGATTTACTAATTTTCTTCTAAAAAAAGGCTCAAAGGTTTGTTGACTGTCCAGATGATGCCTGTCTTGGTAATTTAATGCCAAACCCCCCAGCCATTATCTAGCTATGTTAAGTCAGTCTCAAGCTATATAACTTTAATTTACAGGTTTTGTGTTGACTTGGACTGACATCCAAAGACACCTGTGTTTGAATGCCTGGGTATTTGCCAAACTGTACTAGTCTACAGGGAGAAACAGAAACAGCTGGGCTGCCTAGCAAATAAGCATTATTCCTGGAGTAAAAGCTTGTCTGATAGAAAATCTAAGCAGATGATGAAACTGAGTAAGAGAAATGCTGCCTTATAAGAGACAACTCAACCATTTGTTCCCATTTACAATGACAAGAGAAGCACAGTATATAAACAGGTTCACTGCTATGAATAAAGTGGTTTTCCAACCTTTCTTCATGTCACTTTTTTCTCTTATTCCTGTTTCTCTCTACTGGATGTTTTCCAGAACAATAAATCTTTTCTTAAATGGTGATGCCCAAAACTGGGCAGTCTATTCCTACTTAAGTTCCAACATTGCTGACTGGTATGGAATTCTCCTATTTTATATACAATGCTGAGGTTAATGCATTCTATGACTACATTTCCCTTTTTGCAAGAGCATCTGGGGGCTTTGTGGGCTTTGTTTGTTAAAATTATGCTTACTTTGCTTCGACAAACTAACCCCTGACCCTTTTTTTTTTTTTTTTGTTACATTGCATTCTTTGCTTGCGATTTTACTCACTTTCTCATTTGAGATCTAATAATTATTCAGATTTATTGAGCACTGTTGTGAAAGCTAATGTTGACTGTCAGAGTTTCTGCAAACCTCTTCACCTCAATGTTTCTTACCATTCTTACAGATTTTCTATGTTCAATAGTACCTTAGCCAAGAGGTTGGTGCACTTATACAGGTAGAAAAGGACTAATATACAGGAATATATAAAAGGAAAGGCTTTACCAAAATAAATGTATGTTGCAGCTGTTTCTTTTATCCACAAGAGTAGCTACTCAAAGGAAGATACTTGCTTTTAACAAATCCACAGTGGATCCCTCTGAGCACGTATAATTTTCCAGGCATAGTTTGTCTACCAGTGTGTTCTGGCATCCTTCCATATACCAAAGTTGTGCCCTGAAGTTATATACACTGGTCTGATCTCCACATTTTCTTTAGGAAAAGTGGGGCATGTTTTCAAAGCCCTAACACACACCTGCAAACAAAATCAGTCACAACTCTAAAACTGTCAGCTGCCCTGAAGTGTTGTAGATAATGTTTTGAGTCAGTGATAATATAAATATGTCTACATTATCCAACATACTTTAACATGTTCTTGCCTTGGGTCCATGAGGGAATCCTCTTAGTTGTATTAAGCACATCTCAAAATTAACCATCTTGAAAAAATACTTGAGTGTATTTAGATGTTCTGTGATAAATAGCTATCAAACACTGATGACCACCTATGGTTTCTAGTTCTCTTTTTCACCAAGCATGCTTGCCTCTGCTGCAGTCTATTTTTCTTCCTACATCCATTTTCATTATTCTGTGTTCATTTCTTCTTCACCTTAAATTCAGGAATTCTACTATTTCCTGACAAACTGCAAACTGTCCACACTCAGATTATGAATCAAGAGAATGTTTCCTCACCTCTTTTGGCTGCAGCCTGCATTTATGTTGACTTACATTGATGCTGGAACCAGAAACTTACATACCAAAGTTAAACTAAGCTAATCTAACACCTTACTCGTACTGAAATGCTAAGTCTTGCCATCCTCTCTTTTCCTCATTTTTAGGTGCATATGCTTACTCTGACTTCTGTGACAGCTTTAGCACACATCTGATGTCTCAGTGAGCTGATTCAGCTCATTAAACTGGTAGAAAATACCTTTGTTGTTGTTTGGGCTTTTTGATGGGCTACTTTTCCTGTAGGGACAGATAAAAAACTTGGCCCGGTTCACATAACTGAAATCTTGTGCTGGTTTACATCAGTATAAATTGATCTAAATTGGAGCTGCCATATTCATCCCCTCATCATAGCCTACGCAATCATGCCCCTTGTGTCCTGGACAACATTCATGGAAATGGATGTTAAGCCAGCCAGAGTGGCTGGATTCAGCCAAAAAACTAACTTATTTTTGCGGTAAAAATATCCCTTGCTGGATTGTTTCACAGAACTTCACAGCAGCACAAAAAATTCCATTCAGCCTGAACAGAACCTTCACTTCCTTCATATCGCATCTGACAGCATTCCGCAGAAATGCTCAACAGGACTCTCTGATGAGAGAAACAGAGGGGCCCATTTGTAGACCAGACCCATCCCACAGGGAGGTCTGATGCCTCCCTGGGGCTCGGGTTAGGGATGTAAGAAGGAAGCTCCCTGCTCTGGTGCAGTCCTCTAATTATTACCCCTTGCTTTTATCCAGGTCACTGATGCAGTCACTACTGATGCAGGTAGTGGAGGAACCAACAAGGAGAGGTGCACTGCTGGACCTTGTATTAACTAATAAGGAAGGACCGGTTGGGGACATTAAGATTGGGAACAGCCTTGGCAACAGTGATCATGACACAGTAGAGTTTAAGTATTAAACAAGGTGGAAGCACAGCAGTAAGTAGGATTACAACCCTGGACATCCACAGGGCTAACTTTGAACTCTTCAAAGATCTACCTGCAGGAATCCCATGGGCTAGGACTCTGGAGGGTAAAGGAGCCAAAGACAGTTGGTCAACTTTTAAATACCACTTCCTCCAGGCCCAATATAGGTGTGTTCCATTGAGTAAAAAATTCAGGTTAGACGTGTTAGAAGACCTGCATGCATGAGCAGGGAGCTTCCAAAGGAGATTTCAAGGAAGAAAGAAATGTACAGCTCATGGAAAAATGGACTTGTCACTTGGAAAAATTATAGAGAAGTTGTCATAGCATGTAGGAAGGCAACAAGGAAGGCCAAAGCCCTCTTAGAACTTGAACTGGCAAAGGAAGTAAAAGAGAATAAGAAGGGCTTCTTCAAATATATCAGTGGTAAGAGGAAGAATAGGGAAAGTGTGGGCCCACTGCTGAATG